>JAQGAI010002325.1:0-12543 GCA_034696905.1 Lepidocyrtus violaceus
GTAACGACTTTTTTTTGTCCTTACTTTTGTGTGCATAATTTTGTGTGGAACCTTTTTTGCGTCGAAACTGGCGTCCCGCTAACCGCTACCGCTACTCATACTCATGCATCATCACCAGATTGTTACTAAACTGCATGATCTAATGATAATATATATATGTTGTTAGCATGGATTTCTGAATTAATTTGATTTGCGAGAATTGCAATAACAATTTTGTTACACTGAAAAAGTACTTCAGCGGGAATAAGTCTTCATGAACAAATGTCAATTTCAACAAAATGATGGTCATATATAAGTATAGGTGTATTGCATTCCCTGAGGCTTTTCAGTAGAAACATGACTTAAATACACAACGAAATATCCTCCAAATCAATTACATTTACGCTGAACAACTTACATGGTGATTGCTATTGATGGAGTAGATGACATCAATAAAAAACAACTTGACATGCATGGTAAAAAATTACACTGCGACGACTCATCATCTATTCTATTTCATCACGACTGCAGTGGCGGCAGTGGCAACTTAGTAATAGTTCTCTAAATTTATAGCCTCACCGCCAGTCCCAAACTGATGCATGTAGCAGGAACATACTTTTTTTCAATTTTAGTTTCCATTCCGAAATTTTTAATCCGAAACCAATTTAAGTTGGTTCTCAAAGTAAGTCAACCATGAAGTCGGCAATCATAAAGAGTCTCCTGGTTGGACTGTTGATATTGACGGTTTTGCTGTCGGGCCTGCTGTTATTGGCACTATTACTATCGGTGAGGAGTTTTTACGGGGTAAGGGGAAACTGGAACTATCTTTAAGTTTTTTGTTTCAAATATAACTTCACTTTTTTACTCATTAACTAATTCCTGCTGGCTGAATAGATCCCGACAGAAATCCAGACGTGGGAAGATCGAACACCCCCTAAAAACATCAGTTTAGATTTGGACTCCTTTTTACCCCACGAAGCCTCCCAAGAAAACAATGCAGTAAGAAATGATTCCGGCGCCACCCCACTGATACTGCGATCCCAAGTGAAAGACAAGCCTGTAAGTTTAAAATTGATCAAGTCTTTGATGGAGCGCGGCTCCATGCCACTTATTAATTCGACTATCATAAAATTATGATATTTTTTTACATTGAATAACTGTTTAAATGTATAAATTCCAGACAGAGATGATCCCCACAAAAAGCCTAAAAAATCCACGGGAACGTGACTCCATCCAGACTGAACAGAGCACTTCCGGTAGCCCGCAGCCGGAAAAACCAAATCCTTTGAGAAATACGGATTCAGATTCCATTACACTCCCGTCCGCCGTCAACCCCCCTTGATGGGGAAGGTTCAATTATACTTTTTAGTAGCGGAGAGGAGCATATTAACCTCAACAATAGTAATTTTCAGAGCACAATATGGGATTCAGATGACGATGAATATCTAAAACTTTTAACGCCGAGTAGAGTGAATCATGAAGTGTTCGATGAGTCTCATGAAATTTATGAATATGACTACACGATATCCAGCTAATTAAAAGGCATACTATTCAACAATCCGGCTCCCTCAACTTGAACCTTAAATACGTTCTCCATCTGTAAAAAAAATAATGGCAATGAATGCTGACGAAAGCTTAAAATCCCATTTTCAATAATGGGAACAATTTTGGGGCATAAACATTAGTGTAAAACCTTAAACCATTTTAATTAATCCGTTTTATTGCAAAACGATTCATCAAATCCCATTAATATTTTTGACTGCCACACTGAAATAAATTTGGTTAAAAATGTAAATATTTATTTTGAGTGGTTATAAGCACAATAATAAGGTGACTTTTTTATTTATTTATTTATTTTATTGGCAATCCCTGGCAAACCAAAAAAAAACCCTTTTAAAGTATTGGATTAAGTTGGAAAGCTTGGTTATAAAAGTGGCAAACAAATTTGCTTTTCAGTTTTTATTACTTTGACATTGAGCGCTGCTAGCATAATAACATCAAGCTCTCGTCAGGGTCTAACCATGCATACTCCTCAAATTCACAAACATCAACTTTTCCTGCAAAATCCCGTGCCACAAAACCCACCTCAATCCAATAATACCCTGGCAAACTATTTGGAAGTATTCTGCTCATGGACATACACACTCTGCTGCTCCCCCTTCCGTTTGAAGCTAGTTCGTCGAACCGGAACTGGACGACAGGCCTCAGAATTCCATTACGTTTTGGCCAGTTGGGCTCCCCAAAAATTTCTCTGCTTTCTCCTCACCCTCCTCAACATGTTCTTTCTGCTTCGAAGCGTCCGGCGAACCATTCCCACTGAGTTAAAAACCCTTACATATGTACTTTGACTTTGTGAGCAACGCAGCCAGATCCGCATTCAAGTGGTCCTTACTTTGGAGCTTTTGGAGGAAGCAGGATGCTTTCCTTGAAATCATCAATTTCATATTGGAGCATCATGGGACTTCCTCCGTCCCTTCAAAAGTTAGTGAAGGAGGAAGAGGAGCCACTTATACCTTATTGGGAGGGCTTCTAAACAAAAGGAAGCTGTTTGGGGTTCTTGGCCTCTTCTATTCCGGAATGGGGCTGATCACATGGCTGTCCAATTACTTCTTAACCATCGCTCCATCTTTCAAGGATGATCATGATCACTCTCCAATTTGGAGCTTCCGGCGATGGTTCCAAGCCATTACGGAGACGGGCTATTCCACCTTCTTTATCAATGAGGGAAAGCACACTGGGAATCTGATTTTGGATACAATGGTCGGAGTTCTTGGAGCCGCTGGATACTTTCAGAGGCTAGTTAAATACAATATTTAAATATAAAAATAAATAAAAAAAATAATCTACATAATTTGTAATAATAATTGCAATCCGCTCATCTCTCATTTGTTAGACGAATGATGGGAATCTACCCGGATTTCTTCCTTCTTGCCTTCACGCTAACTTTGAACATCTCTGCGAGGAATTTTTCCAGCATGATTTACATTGACAGGAACACTGTCAAGAGGAAGCTTTCCGAAGATTTTTCTCAGAAGAATTCAGCAGAGCAGTATACGAATAAGGTTGTCCAGTTTCAACGCAAGCTACACAATATGGAAATGGGTGCGGACTGGGGACTAGTTCGAAAGCAGTATTTGGCCTTGAAGCTTCTCTCCGATTTGATAAACGACCAGATTGGCTTCATCTTCGGATTGTATTTGCTCCAGGTGCTGATGATGTACGTGGTGGATATAACGGCGGATTATTTTACGCGGGACGGAGGCTGGCTGAAAACCCTGATGCTTGTCGTTTATTCCTTGAATGCCTTCGGGATTTTGGGGCTGGCGGCGGGTATTCCAAGACAGGTTGTAATGTAATTCAAGTTTGTAATTGCTTAAATTATTGCGCTAAATGTAAATTGGCAGTCTTATGTCCTGAAACTAGATGAGCGCATTTAAATTGTGGCTGTCCATGGAAGAAAATCGGAAATGGATTCCGGTGGACGAACTGTTTATGACGGTGAACGAGCTGGATAACCATGTCGTGGCGGTCAGAGTGATATCTGTATTTCCCGTAACGTATTCCATGCTGACTTCTGTGAGAACTGAATTAAATATTTGAGAATATTTTCTATTCATCTTGATTTTAAAGAAATTTAACGTCAACAGTTAAAATTAATGTTTATTACTTTTATAGATGGGTGGGGTTGCTGTCACATACTTTATTATTTGCATTCAATTGTGAATCCATCTAGATCTATTCATTCATCTAGTATCTATCTGAAAATTTAGCTGATAAAATTGATTGTTTTAATGTAGAATGGAATCCATAATAATACATATAATTTAAAAAAACTTTATAAAAAAAATAAATATGAATGCAGTCAGTCAATATTAGGTGGAGGAGCCCGAATTGAAAAAAAAGAGTACAGGTTTAAAATATTGATTTGAAATGGGAGTGGTCAGTGGTCGAATATGCTTCTTTTCTGTACTTTGACTGATTTGTTTCTCTCTCTCTCCAAATTTCTATTTAAGTAATACCTAATTACAATTACAAGTCATGTTTCCATACATTTCCGCTAATCACTCTTCAACCACTGCACTATGCACTAGTTGAGGAGTTGGAGGAGCGGAGAAGGAATAATAACAATGCATGGAAGAAGCACGAAAAACCAACAAAGCCAAAAGAAAAGGGGCGAGCAGCGCAAAAAGCTTCCTTTTCGTTTACTTCCCTGCAAGTAAGTTAAGTAAGCAAGCTTCTACAAAAATCCAGTGCGAGCCAGGAAGGAAGCTGTTTATATAGTATAGCTTCCGTATGGATCTGCAACAAAACAGAGAATTCGAGAGCGTCAAGGAGCAGCAGCAGAGCTTACACAATCAATGCAGCTTGTGCAATGTGTTGATTTTGATTGGGATTCAGACAGCAACAGCTGACAGCAAAATTAGCGTTCGTGAACTTCACACAGAGAATTAGCGGTCAATTTTATTGTAGCTAAATTCCGATGATTATTGATTGTTGACTGTCGTTATTGCGGTTGGTTTAATTGTCGGAAAGTCGGAACCTTTTTATTTAGAAAGGTTATTCGTTATTCATAATTACTTGATACTTTTTCGGTTTGGTTGGGTTAATTAATAGTGTGTAGTGTGTAGTTGGTAGTGAGTGATTCGAAATCAAAATGGAGGATACAGCGAAGGCCAATGAAAAGGATTTAACTTTGGAGGCAGGCTGCGTTGCCGAACCTGTTTCGATGGAGGAAAGTTGCATTAACGACAATGTTCGAAATCAACCTCAATCCCCTCCCAACAGTGGAGGGAGCAACCGTGACGATGTTGTTGGGCATGGGAAGATTATGATGTCGGTTGCAGCAGAAGATACGGAAGAGGAAAAACTAAAGAAAGCTCGCTTTGACGCCAAAACATTGAACATGGATGGAGAAGTTCCAGCGGAAAAAGGAAGAAAACCGACGGCTCAAGAAAATCCTCCACCACTTCCGGAAGGAGTATCCAGATTTTGAGAGGAAAAGGGCACAACTGAAGAGTTTGTGGAGGGAGGAGAAGGACCTTCGAAAGCTGGAGGAGGAACTGAAGACAGCCGCTGAGGACTTCAGCAATGGCATTGTAAAGAAGCAGGACGAGATTGAGGATCTCAGCAGGAGACTCTGGAAATTAGAAGCGAAGCAGCCGGCGTCGGACCATCGAAGAAGCAAATGGAAGGAATCAGAAGGGAAAGAGGCCGTCTCCATACTTCCAGAAGAGGTTTGACTATCATCAACTATTAGTTATATTTTTAAGTACTGGTAACTTTACTGTTTTCTGAAAAATACTTTTTTTTAATACTTTCTTTTTTTAGATCTGGGAACTGGTTTTCAAGAATCTGACGGATGCCAAAGACGTCTGGAACTGCTCCAACACTTGCGCCCTCTTCAAGAAAATCCTGGAAGACTGGAAGAAGCCAACTAGGTTCTTCATGGAAGCCTTCCCACTGCTGTTCCAGCATCTTCCTCGGAACATGATTCTGAAATGTCGCTTGGTTTCCAAAGGCTGGAATATGGTTGTGGACGACTACTTCCAAAATCATCCTTCCCATCGGCCCCATAGCAAGAACGGCTATGACTCCCGAATGCTCCCTTTCATCAGCCCATTACAGGAGGATGATTTTTGGAGGCTGAGTAGGTTTGACATGTGGTTCCTTCGTTATGCCCTTCTGCACCCAGCTAATTTGAACCGGCGTCCAAACGAGTTTCCTCCGCAACAGCCAGGAAGGATCCCGAACCTTGGAAGAGCAGTCACCTTGAATATTTTTACGGATAAAGACAGACGTCCTGAGTACCGCCATGGCTACCACTCAGGTTACCATGGCCTCGAAAAGAGAAACGAAATGTCCATGGACAAGGTCTACTCCTTCCTGGAAACATATGGGCAGTACATTTGGAACCTCACTTTGGACTCCCTTCACGGGGAACTCGCCGACTCTGACGGGATGGACAAGAAAATGCTCCAGTTCCTAACAACCGACCTGTACTCCCTGGTTCCAAATCTCCGGAAACTGCATCTGGTTCCCAGCCAGTATGACGAGGAAAACAAGGAAATAGACATTGATATTTACGACTCCCTTCCGGATGCTTCTCCAAGCCTGGAGGCGATTCATGTGGACAAGACGACGGGAAAATCCAAAGCGTATCATTCCGTTGTTGTGGCGCTGCTGGAAAGACATTCCGAACAGCTTGGATCCCTCCACCTGACCATGCAGTTGTGGAAAGATGTTTGCTGGATGGACTGGCCCAACTTGAGGGAACTCTTCCTGGAGGATATGTTTCTCAAGAAGGAGTTCCAAACGCTGCTTATTGAAGCCGAGCTTCCCCAGTTGATCAAGCTTGGAGTGAACTTTAGAGGAGGGAGGTGTCGAAGCTTTGACTGGCTATTGGACGTCATCCACAGATTTTTCGGTAGAACTCAACTCAGCACTCTCAGACTTCATGGAGGAATCGGGGCTGGAGTAGCTCACCGACGGAGATGGAAACATTGTATGTCGCCGACGTTGA
Organism: Lepidocyrtus violaceus; assembly: GCA_034696905.1. Lineage (NCBI taxonomy): Eukaryota > Metazoa > Arthropoda > Collembola > Entomobryomorpha > Entomobryidae > Lepidocyrtus > Lepidocyrtus violaceus. Next base: position 6,500 of record JAQGAI010002325.1, read on the forward strand.
AGAACCTGGAGGTGGAGGAGTGTGGGGAGGATGGGAACCATGAAGGCTTCTACAATTTCCTGCACTACTTTCCTCTTGTGGAGAATCTACACTTGTTTAGGAAAGTGGAGTCCCCATCCGACAAAGTGGAGTATGTTCCAAAGACACATTGGTGGGAGGAAAACTCCTCAGTTGATGATTCTGATTTATCGGGGGAGTCGGAAGATGAAGAAGATCTCAAGGAAAGGATAGAGGAGAAGTTAGAGTTGGAGAAAGTGGATCTAAACAAATGGATCAAGCCGGGGAACATCAAATCCAACGCATACCGTTCCAACATTTGGAAGCTGCTGCCAAGGCTCAAGGTATTCACGTTCCAATGGGATGTTTATACAAGGGCTGGATACGAACAATTCATGAGTCGCGAGAAGGTGCTCGAAGGAGGAACGAAATAATTATACTTAAATAAATAATACATTTTCAGTTTTTTTTTACATTTTGACTGTCTGCAATCCTTAAAAAATTAAATGAAGGCACAAATCAATAAATTAATTATGCTTCTACTAAATAATTGTAAAATAAAATGATCAGTAATTAAAACAAAACAACAACACTTCCACTTGGCTGGCTTGACTTTTATTTTATTTTGTAGTTTTAAATACTTTTCTCAACTGAAATACATAATTAGAAATCGTTTTGACCGTAATCGAAATTGATTATTGACAAAGATAAAGGACCATGCTGGATTTTCCATTAATTATCATTATCATCATGACTTTTTAAACTTTTTTAAATACCATACCATGACATGACCTTCAAGTAAATTATAATTGTTTTTTTTTGCATCTTAATTGAACTTCCACCGATTGCCACAGTTGTTGCAGAGCACAAACGTCGTCATCGGCTCATCCGCGCTCCTCGTCTGGAGCTGATTATAGGTGCAGTCCCTCATCTTACACTTACCGCACTTGAGGAGATCCGTCTTGGTCCCTTGTACAGTGGCCAACTGGGCGTCGTTAATGGCCTCCTTCACAAACTGGGTCCGGATGGACTTGAGCTCATCACTCGCCATCTCCTCCGCGCTCATTTTCGCCAGCCGGGAAGGACCAATCTCCCCATAAAGGAGGTTGAGCCGAAGATCCGGATTTTTCGAGTCTTTCAAGTTGGCCACCCTGCTCCGGACCCGGTTCTTGTATTTGACCTCCGTGTTTTTGAACTCTTGGAAGATGTGCTCCTCCAACTGCTCGGCCAAATAGTCCGGATCATTCGTCCCGTCCGGGAGGTTCCCATCCCCTTTGATGGCGCTTAGGAGGAGCTCTCTACACTTGAGTCGGATTGAATCCTTGGTGATCGCCACTGCCGGAAACATGGTGACACATTTTGAAGATGTAGAAGGATTGCTCTGTGGTGGTGGTGGTGGAGTGGACCTTGCCGACTGTGTCTTCTCTAGCTTGGGCTTCTTCTTCCTGGATTCCGAAGACTCGCCATCCGAGTCCCCATCCGATTTCCGCCTCTCCGTCGTCGACTTCGCTGTGGATGAAGCTGTTGCCGACTCCGCCTCATCTTTTGCTAAATACTTTCTCCACTTTTTGATCAATGACTTGGACAGCTTGACCACGTCCTCGTTCTCGCTCCCCTTCCGGAGTTGGTTCACCGTCATCCCGATCCGGGTGCTGGTGAGGGTGTCCAAATCCATGGGGAGATCTTGGAGCGTCTTCAGTAGATCCACGGTCTTCCGCTGATCACCTACAACAGTGGCAGTTGCCGTTGCCATTCTCTCCAACTGCTTCTGAATGTCGGCGATCTTATCTTCTGAACCCATTATTCTTCCGGACTCGGACTCCTCCACAAATGAAAAAAGCGACTATTTTCCTTTCGATGTTTTCCGCTTGCTTGGTTGGCTTTAATTGAAGCTCTTCCTGTACCTTTATTTTATCTTCCAGCTATCTACCTGCACTGCAAAACAATCAAATAAAAATCAAATTACAAATTAACAACTAATGAATGAACGATTTGTCGTAACTAACTTTGAACTTAAATAATATTTCACTCCACCTCCGGAAAAAACTAAACAGCAATAATAATCAATTTTACTAACTAACCTGCCAAGTGGCCTAATTTGACTCTTTTTCTTCTGTTTGCTATTTACAATTTACAATTTTACAAATCTCCGTTCACAGCTGAGCGCAGCCTGTCCTTGTCAGTGGTCCCCACCCGAATATCAATTATCTAAATTTTAATTCTGAATGAATTACCCAAAATTTCTTGCCCAGAATAAGATCCAATCACTCACACACCGCCGCCAGCACCCCCTTACTTTACAAGTTAAAAAAACTAATTAATAATTAATTGATTGACAGTTAAATTAGTTAGTCAAACTGAAACTGCAACTGCAATAACAACAAAAAAAATGTTCTGATCTGATCTTTTTTTTTCTTCGCAATCTCATTCATCGGCTTGCTATGCTATGCTATGCTAAGCTGTGTGTTTGCTCTCGGTCGGCGGTCTCAACAAAAACAATGCTGCTGTGCCTCTAAAAATACATCATTACCATTTTGTTTCACACTGCCCCTCCTTGAACTTCTTTTCGTGGCGGCAACGAAAAAAGGATGAATGAGTGGACAGAGAGAGCCCGAGCCGAGAGGATGGAGAAGTGCTTGTTTTGTTTTTGGTTCCACAACTGGAAGCTGCTCTGCGCTAATAATTAATTAATTAATTAAATTTCGCTTCCGATTAATTAAATTAATTCCGTACTTAATTAAATTGAAAAATATTTTGATTACAAAATCCAAAAAGTCCAATTACAATTAAATTTTCTGAGGTTGAGGTTAACGTTAACTTAAATCTATCATCTGATCTATCTTCTACTCTTTAACGTCAGCGTCATCATCACTAGTTGACTAGTTCAGTTGAAAAAGTTAACTAAAATTACAGTCAGACAGACATGGAGGGTAAAAGTGGGAAGGTCAACGACAAGACTTTGACTTCGCCATCCGCCGGGTCAATGGAAGATGGTCCCATTATTGTTGATTCTATGGAGTGGAGTGATGATGGCGCCCGAGACAACCCTGACGGTCATCATCACGGACAGGAAGAGAAACCGGTGGTTTCAAATGAACCGTTTGAGATGCAGGAGAATGAACAGTTGAAAAAAGAACTTTCCCAGGTCAAAGGACAGCTCAAGAAGCAGGAGAAAGACAACAGGAAACTGGAGAAGCGGTTGGCTCATTTTGTGAAGGCCTATCCAGACTTCGAAAGGATGAGGAGGGAGTTGAAGAGCTTATCGAAGGAGGAGAAAGTACTTTGGGAGTTGGCAAAACGAAACAAGACATTGATTGATGAGAAGTTAAGCAAAATGATGGAAATGAAGCAGGACCAGTTTGACTTGCTGACCAGGAAGGTCGAAAAATTAAAAAGAGCTGTCAGCGATGAGGAGGGGTATTCCAATGTTGGAGTTGGAGGGAAGGATGCCATCTCAATCCTTCCAGAAGAGGTTAATATTTTTATTCGTTTAAAAAATAGCACTTTGCAAGTAATTCTCAAACGTTCCTAAAACTAATTAAGTAATTATTTGCTAAATTCCAGATGTGGGATCTCATCCTAAAGAACCTGACCGATGCAAAGGACCTGTGGAGTTGCTCCAACACATGCGCCCTTTTCAAGAAGCTGCTCCATGACTGGAAAAAGCGGACTCAGCTGTTTAAACAAACCTTCCCGCTCCTGTTCCAATACCTCCCTCAAAATCAGATCCTGAAGTGCAGGTCCGTCTCCAAAGGTTGGAATATGGTGGTGGACGAATACTTGGAAAATCATCCTTCACAACGGCCCCAATATCAGGATGACTACGACTCTCGAATGCTGCCCTTCATCAACCCCATGCAGGAAAAGGGGTTTTGGAGGCTGAACAGATATATTGACTTCAGGCCGGAAGAGCACCTCAGGCAACGATCAGGCTTTCCCTATGTGCCGGGGAGGAACCCATTTCTTGGAAGGGCCGTCGCCTTACTGATCGGGCGGAACAAAGAAATTCTGCGAAAATATCGGAAGAAGGCCTGTTGGGACAGGGTCTACTCATTTTTGAAGACTTACGGGAAGTACATCTGGTACCTGACACTGAGCTCCTTTGAAGACTCCCGCTACGAGGATAGGAATCTTTATCAGCAGCAAAGACTGGCCCAGTTCCTAACCCATGATCTGTTCCCACTTGTTCCAAATCTGCGGAAATTGACTATCGTGCCCAGCGGATACGAGGACTCCCAGAACCTCGGCAACTTCAGGAGGAGCCACGCCCAGATTGTAATTGGACCAGTTCCGGCCGCACCACCAAAACTGGAAACAATTCAAGTCGTCATGGTGAAGCTGAACGGGGATTTAAAAAACTCAAAAGATTCAAACGCTATTGCTCTACTGGAGGGATATTCTGCGAAGCTGGAAGCACTCCACGTGGGAACCCATCTATGGAGAACCGTCCGTTTGAGGGAGTGGTCCAACTTGAAGGAACTCTACCTGGACGGTTTGGTAGGGAAAGAAGACTTCCAAAGTTTGGGGGAAACGAAGTTGCCCAATTTGACAAAACTTGGAGTGAATCTGAAACGACGCCAACTGAGTTTTGACTGGCTGCTGGACCTCCTCCACAAGCAGTTGGCCGTGAGGACGCTTCGGCTTTGTGGGGGCTTTGAGTCCAACATGTTTAAACGGATCCGGTGGAACCGTTGCTTGTCACCGGCTTTGAAGACGCTGGAGGTGGAGCATTATCGTTACTGTGGGGACCTCTACTACCAATTCCTCCGCTATTTCCCTCTTGTGGAGAATGTCCACCTGTTCAGGAAGCTGTCATCCCCGTCCGACCAAGTGAAGTACGATGATGTAATCACCATCCCTTCGGAACAGAACGTCGGTGAGTATTCCATGAGAATGAAACCGGAAGAAGACTGGTTGGCAAATATAAAGGTGGACCTCCACAGATTCATCGACTCTGGGAACTTGTATGATTCCAACGTCTGGGATCTGATGCGACGACTCAAGCTGCTCACCTACCAATGGGATGTTTACTCCAGGGCTGGTAAAGAACAATTCCTGCGGGAGAAGATCAAAAGGAGATTCGGTTTTTATTTTGATTAAATGTAATTGTAGTGTAGGTAGTCTTTCTTTAAACAAATCTTTACCTTCCTTTTAATAATAACCTTCAATTAAATTAAGTATAGATGATTTCTAAAATGTCTTCTTAATAGATCAAATTCTGCTTTGTGCTTAACATATTCCACAATTACATTCGGTGCCAATAAACGTTTTCAAAAATTAACTTAACTTCAAAAAATGAGACGTTTCCAGTTTATTTAAATAGGAATTCCTTGTTGGAACATGACATATCACAGAAACAAATCCTATAATATATATACTGTCTTTAAAATGTACCGGTGTAAAATAGGCTAAAAATAAAATAAAATTACAATTTATGAAAATTTACATCGTTGTTCTCGAAGGAGATTTATTTTGTAATTAAATTTATTTTACTACCTATTATTAATTGCAGCGTAGCTTTGCAAGTTATTAAGAACGTCTGGTCCGTCTGTCTATTCGTCTGTCTGTCTGTTCGTCTGTCCGCATGATATCTCGAGAACGGCTGCGAATTTTTCAATTCCGATTTCGACAATAGATAGCTATGGACCATATCTTGGACAAGTTCGAAGATGGGCTATGTGGGTTAACCGGAAGTGGGTCTAAGGTCAAGGTCAAACTTTTTCCATATAATTAACCCATATCAAATGGGGGGTCATTCGAAAGCTAATCATGAGCTGAGTTCAGCAACACTAATATTAGCATTGTCGGTCAACCGGAAGTGGGTCAAAATTCAACGTCAATATTTGAAAATTGACCCAAATTTTAAGTGAGGTGTCATTCGAAAGCTAATCATAAGTTGAGTTCAGTGGCACTTATACTAACGTCGTAGGTCGCCTGGAAGTGGGTCAAAATTCAAGGTCACGCTTTTTTATATAATTAACCCATATTAAATGGGGTGTCATTCGAAAGCTAATTATGCGCTGACTTCAATGCGACTAAAATTAACT
>JAQGAI010002326.1:0-12543 GCA_034696905.1 Lepidocyrtus violaceus
ATGGTGATCATGATGCCCAGAATTGCTGATGGCTGCTGAGCAAAGAATATGAAATGCATTTGCGGAGCTAAAAGCAGATCTGCTGCTGAGGATGAAGATCATGATGATGTTCTCGATTTAGAATTGTGAGTAACGATTTTATATTTTTTCAGTCACGCATCTTCATTTTCATCATCCTCTCCAACTAAACTTTAGGGATAAAGCTGATTATGAAGATGACACAGCGGCGAGGAGGCAATAGACAGGAAGGAAATTGTCAGATACATGGCAAGCACAACACGACACAGTAAACTCATGCCAACGGATGATAAATAATGAACATGATGATTATGATTATCATCAGGATTGATAATAATGATGATTAAGTAGGAACAAAAAATGACGAAAAAATGTATATCCCCCAACAATCCCTCGTCCCATAAAACTGTAGTATGCGGCCTACTTATTTATTACTGTAATTTTAGTCCACTTTATTATTCCATATTAAAATCGCTCACTTGTAAATTAATTGGAAATGAGGATGACGATAGACTAATAAGAGGGCCGAAAGGAAAGAGAAAGGCTCGAGCAAGAGTCGAGTTTTGTTCTAAGGATGACTTGTTGAAAATAATTTGACAAAGCAGAAAAAATTAAGTTCCCTTCCAAGGGCACCTCATGCAATACTAGATGCAGATGCAGCTTCAAATGGAACTATTTATTTAGCCCCGCTTTTTTATATCGATAATGCTCTATCATGCGTGTCTTCATTATGGAGATCCGAGATTTTGATGTGTCACTCTTTTATATTAAAACAAACAAATGTCCACTGTAGAGTGGAACAAAATCCATTTGTCTTACTTTCTAATAATTATAGTTTACCGAGACCAATTCAGCAATGGTATTTTTTATGTAAACAATAAACTATCGTTTCATTAAGGACATTACATAACAAATTGTTATTTCGTCACTTCATCATCGTCGACGGCGCGGCGGTTACGTTCTAGAAGAATATCGAAAGATTTTGACTAAATTGCATTTAACAAACAAATATATCTAAAGTGCCTAAGTAGGTAACAACATTAATTTAAATGTTGGGCTCACGGAATGCATCGAACAATTATGAAATCTTCCCCCCTCATTTGCAATTACAGCTTATTTAAACCCATCACAGCGGAAGGGGACCAAGGCAAAGGAAAAGATTTTTATTTCTGCATGTATGAGCATTTTAAAACACGTTGGCTGAATATGAAAATCAAAATTATGCTTGTCTTGGAGAAGTAAAAGAAGCTGGATTGAAAAGGAACAGTAGTCCTTGAACATCATATTTTTTTCTTCAAAAAAATTATTCTTCACCCGACTGCATTTTTTTCTTGTTGTTGATGTGATGATGATGATGTGGGCACAATGGGAAAGCGCAACTCACTCCCTTTCCTCGTCGTCATAATCATTATGAAAATTTAATTTTTGAAGAGAAAAACTCATCTTCTTGTTTTTCTTTGTCCTTTGTATCCATTATTATCCCCGGTCCTATCTATCTTGTGAGGGACTGGCTATGTACAATGTTGATGTGATGAGTTTAAAGCTTCAGCATTTATTTATAAAATAAATGTGCAACATTATCACATCATCCTATCCCTTTGCCGAACCTCTCGAGAGAAAATCTATTTTTTTAAACTTGGAGAAAAAATTGTGTTCCTCCTCTTCACTCTTTAAAGAATGGGGCTAATAATCAAAGTAAATAATAAAAAAAGAGAAGATGCAACAATGCAGTCATGCACAAGTAACTCCTTTTTTCAAATATAATTCTCTTTTTTTCAGATGGAAAGAAAAAGGGAGGATAATGAATGGAACCAAACGAAAATGAAGAGAAAGGGAGATGGGAGAAGTGAGAAGAAAAGATATCTTTCCTCTGCCTTCTTGTAAAAATATATCTATGCACAGGATCCTCTTTCGGAAATGGAAGCTGTTTTTGTTTGCTCCTTTTCTTACTCATACAAAAAAACTCCCGAAGAGTATTGAGGAAGGTGTGCACTTATAAACCGCTGTAACAATGAGTAAATGGAAAAGCATTTGAAATTTGAATGGTGACGGGGATAATAGGAGAAGTGGTTGAGTTGAAGTTTTCTTCTTCTTCTCCAAGTCTAAATATGCTCATCCTGGAGTATTATATTATGAGTGGAGAGGAGACATAATAGGGAAATCAAGTTACAAGAAAGCTCCACTCTTTCTTTATTGAGTTGAGAGAGAGATTGTCAGGGTTTTCCCTTGAGAATGAAATGAAACGATCATCTTGCTTGAAAATCTTACTACAGTTGGTACATAACCAGTCAATATAGTGCTGCATGTGATTCCCAAAACGGAAGCAGAGACTCGATGAATTCAATTGGCTCAATTGATATATTGGCCACCGGTAATTGTGAGAGAAATATGGTTGCACACTCACATCCATTCTATTGACATGACAGAGGCTCAAATTGAAACATTGTATCATCTTATAAGGAAAAGCTCCCAATGATTGAGGTAATGTGTGGTCTTGTCTTGTCAATTACATTATGCTTTGTGGGAACTTCCTGTCATTAAATTCACTCTGGTGAGTTGGACAAGTCCACCTTTAATAAATCTGGTTTGGACGTGTCCTTAACATTTTAAGAAAATTGCTGAATTTATAAATGGGTTTATCATCCATTTTTGATTTTTTTAAATTCTCAATTAAAATTAAATTTTACAGAATTACACCCCATTTAAATTGAAAGGTTGAACTGATCATGGTTTCGATTAACCCATGTGCTTCCTTTCTTAAACAAAATATTCAAAAACTAAAATGGGCTGGTTTATATTCGAACATTTTCAAGAATGAAATGAAGTTTCTCCTTTCTGCCCGCCCAGCTCATTACATTTTTCTCCATAAAATAAAACGCATCCAGCTCCAGAGTTACATGCATGCCATTCCATAAGAGCAAATAGAATTCCAATAATCTTCCTTTCACCATTCCTCCTTCATCTTCTCCTCTTACATCATTACATTTTCACGTCGCATCTCATACATAATGCTCATGCATCTGTACGTAAGCTGACAGGAACATATTCGTAATTAGGAGATATTGTAAATGAGCTCATTTATTTTGTTCACACCTCGTCAGAAATAACTAGCTAATAATAAATCCTCAATCTTCTGAGCTTATCATCATTCTCATATGTATATATATATTACATTATGGTTATATTCATCCATAATATTCAAAAAATATTCATATTTTCCTTCCACTTTAAAACAAGTGAACTTGTACTTGAACTCTATTTCAGTATTCACCTCAACACTCACTCACTTACAGATACTCTCATTATTTCTCATATCTCATCAGAAAATTATGTTCCCCTTTTTAAAAATTACGTTATTCGTGCTCACTATTTACCATAACCTCATCACAACAAAAACAAAAAACATAAGTAAAAAATCCAAAGATAGATAATAAATTATCCATTTTCAATGAGATCGCCATCACCATCTTCATCACCAACAAGTGAAATCTGCCTCACGCCACATTCAAAACAAAATTGGGAGTGAGTGAACTGAATCTTCCACATTATGCAGAAGAGTAGGCACTTGATACATTATGACCACGAAAATGAAAAAAATAACATACTTTACAAGCTAATAAAGCAAAAGTAACGACATCGACAAATAAATAAGTTTTTAGTCCCCTGAAAACGTTAATCTTTATATGCTCACCTTTCACACATTTCATCCATTTTGACTTTTATGTCTTGGAAAAAATAGCTTTACTTTTTATCGTAAGTCGTTTCTATTTTGGTGCAAGTATCTTATCATCAATAGTTTAAAAGAGGATGCTAGAAGAAACTAGATCCATATGTCATTGGATGATATGGCGTGGTCACAAAAATTTGGTTATTATAAACCTTTTTCTAGAATAGGTATTTTTAGTAAGTGATGATGACGATGACATGTGTCATGACAAGGGTTAAGCTCATTATTTTCTTCCCACTTCAGTCAAGGAATATTAGTCTCTTGTTGCTCCTTTCTCTTTTCCCATAATCACCTTCTCAAGCCACTACTTACTGAAGGAGGTGACGTAATCTTATCGGTTTTTAAAGTTGGAGAGAAAGGGCAATCCATCTCTAAAAATACTTTGGGAAATAAGTGAATCAGTTAGCAATAAGCTCAGCTGCAGTCGTTAAATACCAGTTTCTCAGTCGTATCGAAAAGCCATAACCCTATCTAAAGTGCAATTCTACAAATGGAATATTGTATCAAGATATGGGATCAGGATTAGGGGAAAATAACAGAAGAAAACTTTTTCAGGTTGAATTGAAAGCAATTTTCTAAATCCGATCTTGGTGGATTGGGTTGGGCTGTGGGCTTTCACGGGAGCATTTTATTGTGATTGCTTTGCTGAAGCTGTAAAAGCCATTATGAAACGGTTTCGTATCAAGTTACTTGGCTTTATGGTTTTGGATTGGTTGGATTAAAAGGAAAGATATTTTTGGGAGGAATTGCATCCTTTCCCACACTAAAAAGGAGTGAAGAAAGGCCATTCACATCTCACAACATGTCTCCAATAACAGCACCGGAATTTGGACTTGCAACTGGATACTTTTGTCCAGATTGTGCGTGTGATGAAATGCAATGTAACGTAAAAGGTCTAGGTCACATTCTATACACCTCATTTACCCCGATTGAAATCGTGTATTGAGTGAAACGTAAAGAGTCTCATTTTCAATTAAATCCTGAGTGAATTCAAAATGACTACCTTTTCACCTGTCACAACCAAAGAGTCACTTTTTTGCTAGTGATGGTAAAGAAGAATTAGTGACAAAATTCATTTAATCAACTGTGATCGGTTTTAGAACTAGTATAGTTATGCAATCGACAGCTTTCGTTAATAAACCAGACGTACCTATTCGTAGGGCCATTCCATTACAATCCTACCATTCCAGTGCGAAGTCCAGCACAAAAATCAAACTATCCACATTTTCACACGACACAATAAACCAGCCACACAAAGAAACTTTTTTTGAACAATGTCTATCTACAAATTCTCCACATGTGAAGAACAATAAAAAATCAAAAGAATAGCTTATCAAGTAAATAACAACAGAAATAAAACATAAAACGCAGATAGATACATTCACAGTCACAGAGGAAGTGTACAATCTGTCTTATACGTTGTTAGCAGCAAAGGAATATTGTTTGCACCGGTTCATTGTTTAACTACCAGCATTGTTGAGATAAAGCAAACAAACACGAAGTCCACAAGCACACAAACAGATATAAAATATTCTCCCCCTCTCGTATTTCTATCTAAATTGCTCCTCTCGTAATAATAAAGGATGAAAATAAAAATGGAATCAGACAAATATGACGCTTCTCATTGTTTCCTCCTTCGGAGAAAAAAATGATTCATGATGGGTATGGATGGTGGATGCTGCTGCTGCTGGTCTACCACTTGAAAAAATATAGGTAAGTTTTTCTTCTTTAAAAAAAAGTGGTTGGGAGCACTGGTAAATAGAAAGAGCCTAGTACGTAGTGGTCTCTTCGGCATGCTCTCTGAATCTGACGGAGAAATCAGTGAGAAGCGAGAATACACCTTATTCAGAAACCAACTATATTTTCCTGTCTTTGTTTGTTGATTGTTGAAACGAAACTGGGAACTTCACCACAGATAGAGTTTTTTCTTGACTCCTCTTCAAAGAAACTTTGAAGGTGATGTGATGGGGAATGAGAACGGTGTTGGTGATGATGGGAAGGGAAAGGGAACCTTTTTTTATTAAATGAAAAAAAAAGCCAACAACACCAGCTTATGCCACAGACAAGGCACATCATCGTCAGTCATCCAACCATATCCACGTTCATCCTCCCTCATTCCGCATTATTATTGACACTACCCTAGCCCAAGAAGGGAAACAGCTAAAAATGGAAAAGTTCAAGAATCAGACAATAATATCTGGTCTAGGTATAGCATCATCCCCCACTATTGCCTCCGCCTTCTCAACCGATGCATTTCTCTATTTTCTTTAACCTCAGAAAGTAAATATGAAATGTGTCTGAAAGTGAATTGACTGGAGTTGCAGTTGCATTTTTTCCCATCTTAAAATTCTATTATGCATAAATTGATCTGGTTTTCCAGGGAGCAGATGACTTCTTCAATCATTTCATTTCCTATTTCACCTTCTGACTTCCACCCTTTTTTATTTCTTTTTTTTTTCTCAGCTTCCGAAATATATATTTTGAGGGGAAAATGCTTGCTATAGCTGTATATTAGAACATTGATGTCTCGATCGTCATGATTGAATTCAAGTGAGCAGACAGGTACTTTGGGATGTGAGCTTTCAAATCCAACTGTGGATATCCTTCTCATCCTCCTCCCAATATTAGAAAGAGTGGATCATGGATGGAGGATCCCAGGAATATATCTATCCGTCAAAACCAGACGATTCAGAAGATGAAATGGGCTTCCAGAGATGATGTAAGTGAGTCGAGCTGATCATCATCAGCTTGACTTGACTCAACTCAATAATGCTTTTATTATGCGATGCACCACACCATCTTCTCACATCTCACCTTCATCCACCTTCATCCACCTCCATCCAGCCTTCACAAACAAAAAATGAAACTTTAGAGAGATGATCACAGTATTCACCCTCCTCCTTCTTTTTCCCTAACAATGCGAGACGAAAAAAAACAGTGAACCGATATCAAAAAGAGTATCATATGCAGTTTCCCCGCCCTCTCAATCCCGTTCCCGTATCATCCAACCTCATCTACATCCTAAAAAAGCTTCCTTACATTTCCTCTTGAAAATGCATCATCCTTGGGATAAAATGCATAATACATTTGGCTACACGCATCAATAAAAAAGCAGATGCACTTTTGTATTCAGTGAGCCGGACAAAAGATGTTTCATTTCCATATCATACCACCACCACAAACCGCCATAGAGCCACAGTCATACTTATCTTTGAAAAATTGGCTTTTTTCTGTTTACACTCTTCATTCCTCTGTCTTCCTCTCTCGATCTTCATTCTTCTCCCCCCACTCAATTCAATCCAGGTTGAGAAGTTGATTGTTGTACGAGACGAGGACGATTGCTCTGCTGACTGGGATAAGTGAGAAAAGGATAATTAAACGGGACTACAGAACTTCAACCTCAACCCATTCACTCATCTCACTCACCCTCCTTCGTCTCCATATCATCCCTCTCATTCCAAAAAAAAAACTTTTTAATAATCTTCCACCACCTCATCCCAATTTCTTCCTAACAAGTCACAAGAATCCTCTTAATAATCTGTTTCCAGTCCCCACTTACACCAGTTAAAACAAGGAACAAAGGAGATAAATAACATGAAAAATAATTTCCTTTCTTTATCGCCTACAATATTCTCATTTTGAAATGGTTCTTTTCTAGATAGGAAAAAAATCTCATTATGATTTGTACTTGTACTTGTTTTCTTTCTGAATGAGGGGGGCTGCTAGGGGCAGGGAAAAAATCTATCTATCGACTTAACTAGGTAGGCAACAGTGTATCTTTTTTACAAGGATTAAAAGGCTCCGTCCCAAAATGCCAGAATTTTTTTTAAAAAAAAATCTACTACTTCGGGTGAACCTGACCTGTTCCAGTAAATATATTTATGGACCATCTGTGCTCATTCAAGAAAGACATTAAGACAAGGCCCTTATTTTTTTCATCCAAAACCCTAATCCAATCCTTTTGCTTGTCCGAGGGAAAAAATAAGAGCTAAAGATAGCTCCCCATGTCTCGTTATCACAACTGCTTACTTTTTTCTTTTACCCACACATTTACCTTATCTCAAGAAGAGGGGCTACTTAAACCCGTCTTCTGCTTTCTGTTATCTCCCTGCTTATATTTTTAACATGTTTCATTTTGGGATACAGGTAAAAAGGAAAACATCGAATGAATATTGTGAGTATTGTTTAGGACTACCTTTCAAATATTCAGGATAGGGCGCACCACCTGCATCACATTTATAGTGTTGCCGTGACCAATACCACTAAAATATTATGTTATATATATGAGTCTAACCGAACAACAATGCAATGCTTGAGGAAACTTCACATGAAAAAAAGCAATTGTTCTGTTTGTACATTGAGGGAATTCTAATGTCCTCATTTCCTCTTTCCCCCTTTGATGGACGTTCACAACGAGAAGACAAACGGACGCGGACGGACGCTGACTGAGAGCCGAGCTCTAGGTAAAACTTGATGACTGAGTCGAAAAAGAAGAAAAAAAAACTATACAGACCAGACCAGTGAAAAAACTTCTTCACTTAAAAAGCGTAACGCATCATCATCCTCATCATTCAAAGCAATTACAATTACAATCACAATCAGGCTACTACTTCATTTCACATTTAGGCAAAGTAAACTATCCCTCTGGGCTACGGGGATCAGCATCATCTTCATCTCAACGTCATCCCCAAAACAATAATATTTTTGCCATTCACTTCACTTCACTTCTGTGGCATGCCATGGGATTTCGTTGCATTTGCTCTTGTTATTAAAAAAAATCGAGACAAAAATCAAGTTCAAACCCTGAAGCACTGAGTTTTATTGTCCAATAAAGATTTTTCGCTTTTAGGCAGCCCACAGCTCCTGCCACTGCTGCTGCTGTTACCTGCTCTGGTTTTTTTTACTTTGTTCATCTTGTCAAATTACTTTTCTCTTTTTCTGGGTCCTCTTCTTTTCATCATCGTATTTCTGTTTAGGGAAGTGATTTAAATGAATCTTTTATGAAAAAGAAACACATTTTATTATCACCAACCACCTTCAGAAAAGACAAACTATTGAGGCAAGAAAAATAAATGATGCATGCCACATTGCATGTTTTGTCTGTCTGTCTCCTCTTTAACATTGATAATGATAAGTTGAGAGCAGAAGGGAAAAAACTGTTGAATCATTTACAATTTTCCTTCAACCATCATCATCAGTCATCAGCCCAATGAGAGTAATAATTACACAAGTTACAGAAGCAATTCCCATTTATTTCCCGGTTAATTAGGACTTCTTAGCTGGGCTTTTACAAGGGATATATTTTTTTCTGTCTGCCTTTATATAGGTTTATTATCATTCATTTGAAAGTACTAGTGGTAGAGCATTATGAAATGAATTGCGGGGATTGCCTCCAAGTAAGTTTGTTATCGAGTTATACCCACTCCCCACCAAGTGGAGATTAAACGATGATTTAATGAGGTGAACTGCTTTCTTATCATCGAATGCAAAAAAAATATCGTTGAATATGTAGATAATTACAAGTAATTATTTATGTAGACTATGGCGGTGGTAGTATTCGGGATTACAAAGTAATTAACTCTTGTACTGGGGTAAAGTTTGTTGTAGGCTCACTATTGGAGGCAAATGTCTAGAGGACTTATAGCACTAACTAATGTTCTTAGGAGAAAATCAAAGGATTGAGCGTTTCAAAAAAATCGTCGATTTTCATGCCGGGTGTTTTCCGTTACATTTTGCATCTTTTAGTATATCGTTTTCTTCCTTAAAGCTATCGATCGCTATTTTGTAATCCAATATCAGTTTGCAGCTCACCAAGTTACAATGAGGATAACTGGCTTATAATGACCGATAACAAGTAACCGTGCTTTTTTGGACAATTTTAAATTGTTTCATTATTTATGATCCGGGTGATGATGAATGAACACACGTACGAATTTCATTTAAATAACGATTTCACAATTTACAATTATCATTACTATCATATCTACCTTCCCATCCCAAATATCTTTCAAAATTATGAGCCAAAACCATCATCAACTATTACTTACGATAGCTCCTTTCATTCCACTTAATACTTCCAGGTGAGAGTTGTATACTTTTTTTAGTGCATCTTTCGCATTTCATTTCACTTTCCTAAAGGAGGACAAGCCTATATCTTCCTCCTCATAATAAATTTTCAACAAGGTATTCCTGTACTCTCTCACCTGTTGTTACATTTACAACACAACTTACGAGGACTCTGCATGAAAAGATCATCCTGAAAACTTGCTCCTGCTCATTCCGCTGCTGCTTCCTATACAACCCCGCAGTGTAAAAGCGCACCATCCAAACTGAAAAGTCCACTTAAAAGCTGTGCCATCCATAGCCTAAGTGTAATAATATTAACAGGAAAGATTTATGTGGTTCAATGGGAAGAAGAGACAGTTTAATTACCACATCACATTTTAATATATGTGAATTGCATGTGCGTGGTTCTATTACATTATTAAACTCACTCTCCTCCTCAAAGTGAATGATCTTAAGTCTTCAGTAAGAAAATTCCTTGGTGGACCATCTTTTAGCTCTCTGCTCCCTTGTCTTGTCACCTCCTTTGAATATTGTGCAAGAGGAGCTAATACCTAAATAAGCCTTCTTGTTTTTAATATGAAAGTCTAGTCAAAGCTCAGCCCAAAATCCGATCTCCTTCTTCTACGATCCCATCCCAAATTTAAGCATAACCATTCCAATATTATGTAATGTGTAATCCAGCCAAGCCTGCGAAATCGGCCTAGGCCGTTCTACTGGAAATTCCACTTGAGTTGGATTTTGGACTCAGCTCATCCTTCTTCATAAGTGGGAAGCCATGAGCTGGGAAAGATGAAACGAAACATATTTACAATTGCAATTGAGTGAGCTTGCTACTGACTCACTGGTCGCCGTTTACTCGACGCTTCCCTGCTTAGTTAGAGAGGAGCCACTAGAGCAGGTCTTTAAAGGCTTAACTTGTTCTTCTACTTTCCTCCTCATTTAAAATCAGTTTTTACTTACATGAGGATCTACAGAATCAAGGTAATTATTTCAATGATACAATTATTATTCTTATTGTGCTTTTTCACTTAATAAAGGGCGAAATGGCAACAAACGTATATTTTTTAAGTGCAGGAGAACCGCTTTTTTCTCCCTTTAAAAAATGATGATCACGAGGAAACCGACACTCTATAGTAGGGGAAGAAGGACACCCGACACCGTATTTCATTCACTTTTCCTTCTCACTATCAGCTCATTTCATTACTGAGCTTGCTGCTCCTGGTAATTCTGGTATATAAATCCTTCTTATGTCTTATCTTCCATTTAACTGATGATGATGATGGAGGAGGATTTAGAGAGCTCTGCTCTTAAGTAAGTTAAAAGCGAAAAAAGAAAGAACACGTACCAGAAAGCGTAATATTTATTATGATAAAAAGCTGAAGACAAATAGATCCATTCAGGTTGATATGTGCTTCCCCAGCCCTCCATCACATAAGTTCTGTTCCGTAATCAGGTTCAGAGATCTTTTAGCGAAAAAAATGCTGCCGCACTAAACAACGAGATTTGTTACAAGACAGGACAAAGGAAAAGTGAATAGAGAACATGCTTGGACATCAGTTTTTTATTCCGTAAAATGAATTCCCACTAATCAGACTAAATTCAAACCGACTTTCCTCAGCTGTTTGTCTTCCTTAATTTAAAAAGATATCTTTAATTTAATTTATTTTTTGTGTAAAGTCAACAGGTAAGTTCTTTGCATTTCATGAAGGAAGCATTTTAGTAATGACGATATAATGAGGATGAGGATTCGCATGGCATGAAGTACAGTTGCTCCGCTGCAGTACCGGTTTCTTCCATTGTCAGGCCTGGCCACTCAATTCATAACTTATTGTCAGAAAATAAAAATGACACTAACCTGACAACTTATCCTGACACTACGTTAATCCTTCTAATTCCTCTGGTGCTAATGATATAATAATAGAAAGAATAAATCTGGATGAAAATCCTGCAAAATGAAGGCGGTGGTGGTGGTTGCAGAATAGAGTGCGTGCGTATGCCAATCCAACCAACAAAACAGAAGAATGCTTTTTCCTAACTGTCCATTTGACCACGACCAACATAATACATTCGTATGATGAGGACATGACCATGTCATGAGAATATATTTGAAATGCAAAAGAAAAAAATCTTCGCTGAATTCACATACTCGAGGAATGGCCAAGGCACAAGTGTGAATTGCAAGTAATCCTGTGAAAATGACAGGGCACGCTACAACAATAAATAGAAGTCAAACGGTTCACTAAGCCATTTCTTCTTCACTTGAACATAGACAGGAGAGCAACAATGGGATTTGTGGCTGTCTTCCTCTCTAATAATAATTGCATTTAAGTTGGGAGTATTTTGGTTTGGTGCCTTCTATGCAACTGAGCTAGAATGTAAACCAAATTGCTAGAAAGTTTTTTTCTTCTCTTCTGTCGCTTCCAACTAAAATTTATGCTGCGATCGGTAATGTTGTTGCTGTTTCGCTTACTTTACAACTTTTAACTTTACTCCCTTCTTCCCGTCTCTCTTCCTTTCCTTCTGAAAAATAAAAATAATGGTCACGGTCTTGTTGAAGTCATTTTTTTCCTCCTAAGCTAATTGACTTTGTGTCAGTTAAATTTCATAGTTTATGATGGTGAAACATTCTCACTAGCGTTTTCTCAAACATGAGGATGATGAATAGGTGGGTGGAGAAGGTATAAAAGCAAAGGAAGGCCACTTTGAGCCTCCCCTCCAAAATGGTGAATAAC
>JAQGAI010002327.1:0-12541 GCA_034696905.1 Lepidocyrtus violaceus
CCCAACCCACTCAGTTTCCTTCTGGATGGAGTCCATTTCATCGTTTCCAACAGTAGTATCTGGTTGGAGATTGGCCATGATCCTTTTGCTTTAAATGTGATTGTATGTTTTTACTAATAAAGATTGCTTATTTTTTCAATAAAACACAATACCCACGCTTTTCATGATTCAACGTAATAAGCATAATACTCAACGCCTTCTCACTTTGGGTACGGTGGAATGCTCATTGTCAGTATGGTGGCAGGCCTGTGTTATGCCACTCCAACAGAGACGTTTCACTGGACCATAAAGCACAACCTTGAATCCTTTTTATTTTCACCCTCCATTTCAGTTGATTATACAAAAGAAATGCCATTCAGGAACCTGGATGTAAAATCAAAATAAAAAGTCAATCACAGGCACAGTCAAAAATGTTAGTACACATGTATGTAGGTGAGCTCCAAAACGCATCCTGCATATTTATCTACGTCTGTCTGACAAATCTCACATGGGATAAATTGAGTCCAAAAGTTATTTTTCTCCCGCAAAGTCAAAACTTGGGCCAGCGTGGTAAAGGTCAAAACAATAATGCGGAAATTTTTCTTTCTTTGATTAAGGAACTGAGTTTTAAATGTACATACAATCAGCCGCCTTACTTCTTTCTTGACCAACAAAACAGTAAAGTTGATTAATGTCGGAGACTTCAAGATCGACTGGATATTGGAAGCTGAAATAAGTATGGCGGTTTGTCAACTTCTGGCAAACTCCCAACTCTTCCCGGAATAACTAAATACCCTCCATAAATTCACCTGTCTTACGGTACAGTGGACTAGAGAGTTCTCCATGAAGTAAGGGCATTAGTGCATTTGTCAATTTCTGACCATGGAACTGTGTCAGTCTGGAAACATGTTGCCTTCTCATTTGATATCAATTGATTTTAATTCTGAATGATGTTCTTTAAAAAAAACTTTACTTATGTCTCGTCAATTTCGACGTATTGCCCATTTTGTCTTCTGAAAGAAACCAAGGACATCTTACTGGCATTTGCAATGGCGGGGAAGAAAAATTTATCATTTTTCTTTATCTCATCATTCACATCCAATATCTACTCCTCCATCTGATCGGCTTCATTGAACAAATTCCTTTTCAATTTCCAATCTGGAAATCCCCAGTGAAGTGGAAAAATTACAGGGAATAGCCGAAACCAAATGTGGAATGCATGAAGATAAAGGTTTAAAAAAACAGGAGATTCGCTAAACTTTTTTCTTCATATAAGACTGGAGAATGCTGTATCATCATACCCAGAAAAATTCTCTCTCCCTCCCAAATGCATTATTTCAGAATTGAAAACGGAGTGAATCTCCATTCAACTTTTCCTAATGCAAACCAATTTAGAATTGGACGTTATAAAAGGGAGATTCCTTGTAAAACTAGATGTTTATCCAGAGAAAAAGAAACCGAAAAGGAAACTAAGGTTGAAAAGGGTAGCATAATGGTAATTGCACTTTTTCTCAATATACGTCACCTTAGATTGAAATGACTTGAAAGAAATTGAGAAGGAAAATGCCGTCGATTCCTGAAAGGGCTACATTTTATCCTTCCCAATGGAGGGGGAAAGAATGGGAAGTGCGCAAAAAACGGTTATATATTGCCCCCTTTTTAGAGTTAGTAACAAGCATAATTGAAGTTTGAATGCTTCAATCCGCTTGCACCATTGAAAGAGAGGGAAATAGCCTAATTCGTTATCCTCTTGAAAATCTGGACTCTTTTTTTTTTAAGAAGAAAGTTTTATTGTTGAGCTTTCTTTCCAGAGAAATGGAATTGGAAGTGACAGACAGCAAATCAAAAGAAGGATCACAGGCCAGATCAAGGTATACACTACAAGGTTGCAATGTAATTCAATATCAGGATACGGAAAGAGGAAAAGCACTTGTGCAAAAGTTGAAAATAGAATGACCTGAAAAATCCATGCCATAAACATGTAACAATGGCCATAACACCAGGTCATTCAATCCTCTTTTTTTTTTAGGGGAATTATTTTAAAAACTCTGGATGGAAATCCAAATTTTCTGAAGTGAGAGAAAACTTATTGACCGAAACTGACGGTTTGTGATGTGAGGACGTCGCTGCGGCCTATTTAATTACAAAGTACATTCAATGCATGATGATATGAGCTGTTCCACTGGAAAATTACTTCCGGTATTATGTTCACAAACAACTTGTTGTCATTTCAAGGTTAAAAAGCTTTTAGGACAGTAATGCGATGAGGTAGTTTCTAATAGAAAATTTGTTTTTAGATTTTCTTCAATAATATTAGATTCCACTTCATTAGCACATATCACGAAAACTCATTTTCTATTTTGAAGGCGCTTTCATTAAAATGAAGGTTGGCTGGCATAGAAAATGGGATTTGCTCATACTTAAGTATGCATTCCCAGAATTCACGGAGAAAGGGTGCTTTACTTCCCACAACAGCATGATGCAAACTGGCGTGAAGTAAAATACATATTTTCTTCCAGATTTTACTTCACTTCCGACATAAATCCAATAATGAGCTAGCATACCATAAGTAAGGAACTATGTATATACCAAACCATATTAGTTTGTTGACTACTTATTTCCTTTAAAAAATTCAAGAAACCTACGTTTTTATTGTTTTTGTGTTCCTCTGAAACTCTCAGTAAAAAACTTTGTTTTTTTTCCACTTCCCACGATCTACTTTTATTGTTGCAAGCTGATCCGGCTAATATCTTTTGGCGTAAATTAGATCCAGTTAGCCACAAACCAGCAGCGTTTGACCAACCGTGAAAAATGGATCTCAGGAGAAAAATGTCTTTGAACTGTGGAAGAAATAAAATGGTGAGCAGCATCTTCTCTCTTCTTAGCATTGTCTACTACTTTCTATTTTATCGTTTGGATGGATCGTACATTACATGGCGGTGGAGAGGAAGCAAGTTTCACACAATCACAAAATCATCAGCTGTATTCCATTCCCCGGTCCGGCATAGCTGATTGTACATGACATAAGGAAGGAAAACGGAGGAAAGCGAAAAATAAACTGGCCCCTAGAATCCCTTGAATGAATGGATGGATAGTGGTGTGGTGGATGAGAGTTGGCCTGCTCCAGATCGATTTTCTCCCCACACACCCATCGTTAACCGGAATAAAATCTTCCAATTTTAAACGCGTTTCCTTACTATGAATTCCTCTTCCTTCCTATATCATATTGCAAGATCGCTCTGCCTGCTCACAGAGCGAGAAATATTATGTAGAGCATAACAAAACGGGAATTGGCTTGGCCTGTTCTGACCCAGCAATGGATTTTAGTCAGTGAAAATGGCTGGAACACCGGATCGGCTCTTGAGGGAAGTCTTGTGATGGGAACAACATATGGACTCATCTTATAAGAAAGAAAGAAAAAAACGACCTACATTGTATAAGTATTTAAGGGGCAGAACTATAGTACCGCCAGTTCCAGCCGTTTATCTCGTTGCCAAGAAGGAAGAGGCAGAGAATTCCACCAAGCACAATGGAATGGAAGCCACAAGAAAGGAACTTTCGGAACTTATGCTATGGGTACTGCACACACATAAAGAGAATCTAATATAGAGTTATTCAAATGCCTGGGAAATCGCTTGCTTTCCCTTTTCATCGCTGTACAACTATATTTGCTGGGAAGAAGCTGAATATTGCGTGTCCTGTCCTTCACTGCCGTTGTTACTGCAGTAATAATGAGAAAAAGATCCTTGAATGGGGATGGTGGTACTTTTGGAGTCCCTCTTCAAGTCCATCTATGTCAACTCTACTCTCGCCAAGTAGACTGGAGGGCCTGGCCTGGCTCACTTCCCGTTCTTTACTTCAACCCAGGCCATAATCATTTGTGATGATTGAAGATTATTGAACATTGGGATGGGATGGTTTAGACCAGCCAGTTGCAGGAAAGAAAATGTATTTATTGTCGGGGAAATATTTAAATGTCACACGTGTTTAAAGTTAGATTAGCACTTTTCTCGGAAGGGTGTCGTCAGCTACTTGAAAGCGTTTCGTTGAGGGTAAATTTGAGTTTTGAAGGTCAGCATCTGTGATAATGGCAATTTGTTGATGATTTACTAAGTTTGTTGGTTCTTAAAACATAAAATGCTTCATTTTTCATGGTTCAGCGAGACAGTCAAATAGGAAAGTTCAAATAGATTGCACAAACATATAGGTAGGTATCTGTGTACATCTTGCCCAACCCATCAGGCTATGTCTCTAAAACACTGCCCATTTTGCAGAAATATGTACCTCACTGCAAAATCCCTCAGTCGTGTTTGCCCTTTCATTGCTTACGTAAACGCTGTCGAAACACAGAAGATACCTTGAGTGAGTGTAACTGTTTCTTTCATGTATTTTTATTCATTTACGCTACCACTTGCTATATTACCGTAACTCCTCTCTTTCTTTGTAGGTATTAAATATATTAACAGAAAACCCTTTCAGCTATCACGCTCCTTCTTCTTATAAACTTGTTTTTTATTCTAACTGAAACGACGAGTTAGCTCCGCCATAAAAACAGGAGGCTTTCTTAACTAATGGGAGGATAAAACTGGAGCCTCCTTCTGGAAGGAAAAGGAAAGACAAAGTAACAGCATCCATAAATACCTAGCAAAAAAACACACACATACAACCTGTGTGTTTGTCTCTCTTTCCCTTTCACAATTGAGAAAAGCAGGATTAAATAAATAAATAGAAAAGCGTTAGCCGACACACCTTCAAAATGAAGCTGGATCCTTTCTCTGTGTCATATCGTTATTCGCTACCCCTGTTGGATCTCTTTTTTCTTAAGCCTATTTAAAGACACATAAGTGTTACTGTAATGAAAAGGAATAATTCTTTCCGTAGCCTTCCAGTCGTAAACGGAACTGTAATGGAAACATGCTGTTATTGTTGTTCCTCCGCATTAATCTGCATTTTTCCCTCCTTTTCCACTTTGCACATTGAGGATGATGATCGTGATCATGAGAGCATCTATATTCCTGGGTAAGAATGTATTATCATTCGGGTAGTTCATTCACATTTTTTTAAACTCTAATCTTTCATTGAAGATAACCTTTTTAAAAGGAAAATGTATATATCCATGCGCAAGGAGATAATAATAGAATGGTAAAGGTGAAACTTCCCCCGGATTTTTTGTAGATGCTACAGGTTTTTTCTTTCTTTCTCAAATATCATAGACCATTAAGCCCCAACTTATCTTTTTTCTGGGAAGAAGCCGCTCAAAGTATATTTGAGAAGATGGCAGCCAAAACAACTTCAATTCTGTAATGAATGAAGTCATGAAATAAATAGGAAGGTACTTTAGACCTTGAAACGGTATATGTAAAAGTGGCGAAGGAAAACTTCAAAAAAAAGTCTCCCTCCCTTTAAGCTTTCCCTTCCTGTGAACTTTTGCAAGTCTTGCTAAACTTCCTTTTCTCCCCATTGCAAAATGGAAGGATGAGGAAGTGAACTGTCTTTTTAAAAAGCTGTTGGGCTATTAAAACGATCACCGGTGGGATTAAACTAAGGGGAAGGGAGAAAAGTGCATATATGTAGGTACGTACGTGTGGAGTCGCTTAATGCGCTCACTAACCAGTTGTGATTTTTCTAAGAACCTTATAGGGAGGAAGCGGATTGACGTCACGTCACATATTATCCTTATTATCACTCCCTATCTGACATTTTTCCTTGGGAAAATTAAATAAAAAAGGAAGGAAGTCACTTTCTCCATTATAGGCTCCAAGCTGAGAAATAACGCAACTCGATACATTGCTTACCATTGTTCCCATTTTCTTTCGGAATGCATTGTATTCTAAGTAACTTTCTTTTGTGCGAGCCGTGCCATTCAACTTATTCAACTTGAATGAAATCGACTAGGGCAACGGCACCCATAATGCTGCTAGTCAATGAAGAAAAAGGCAAAGGATCACCAACAACACCACCATCATCATTATGATTATCATTACGTTACCAAAAATTACTGCAAAAAAAGTCAACTCTAAAAAGGTAGTCTACTCATGAGCAAAAATGTTGCATGAATAATTTTGTTCTTTCTGTATCCCAGCTGCATTACATACTGCTTTTGAGAGGAGAAGATGGTGATAGGCGATTGCGAATTGCAGGTGATTTGCATAAAGAGCAAGATAACTTTTGGTTTAACATGTGTGCGGGAATAAGGATGATAATGATGGAGTCTCGACCATTTCGGGTTTTAGCTGCAATAAAGAAAAACGAAACTCCCTGTTCCCCATATAAGTGGGATCCCAGCGGATTCATAAAAATTACTCCACAAAAGAGATTCATTGAATGGGAGGAGAAAAAGCTTTCCTTTCAGTTGTCACTATGAATGCGAAAGAGGAGAGGAAGCAGGTGTGTTTGGTGAATAGCTTTGGAAAGGGAGAAGGAAAATATACTCGGACGGGTCTGCTTTTCGGGAAAAGGGAAAGAAACTTTCTACTCAAATATAATAAATTGTATGGATTAAAACCATGTTGGAATGGTGGAGGGACTGTCTCTAAGCCTAAGTAAAAGTAGTCAGTCGCGAGTTGGAATGGCAGACAGCAATCACTGTTAACTTTGATGTTGGTCGGGGTATTGCAAAAAAAATCCATTTTCCTTTAGTCGCAGGAAGTAGGAGCACTGACAAAAAACTACACTTAAGTCAAACTTAAGCTATATTACATTAAGTATATGTCGGGCCGGAACAAGCAGGGAATAAATGGGGGATAATAATAATAATAAGTGCAAGGGGAAAGTAAAGTAAGTCTGTAAGCTTTACAGCTATTCATCATGCTCTTATCATGATGACGGAGGGAATTTTTACTACCACTTCTTTTGTTGCTGAAAGTGACCCGAAAAAAAGACAGAAAAGGGTTCAGTCTAAGTCGGCTCAACACACTCCATTTTCCGTTTCCCCCAAAAATACATTTGAACTTTAGAAGAAGAAAAACGATATCCATATACATACCTAGTAGGTAGATAGGTTACTTTACATTCACTCCATTCACAGCATGATCTATTTTGGATTGAGAAACTAGAGCCTCTTTTCAGATAAAAGTGAAGGAGAAAGCCGGAGTTCATTGAATGGAGAAAGTTCCTTTTTTGACAGAAAAATAGATTGCTATTTTTTACAGATTCCAATTCTAAGATTAAGCTAGCAACTTTTACATATTCATTCACCTATTTTGTTTACCTTTTTTTAGTCCAGAGAAAGGCGGATTGATAAAGCAAGCATAAAGAAACTTTGCTTTAGCTTGCTGAACTGACTGACGATGTGATGAAAGGAGTGTCTAAATATTTTAAGAATGCAAAATCCCCCTGTCCGAGTCTTTCTTCATTGAATTAGCAATCAGTATGGAAATGGATAAAGTGTACGGTGAAAGATAACTGATGATGAGATAAGGAAAAGCCAAGAATAGAAATTACAATCTCGTTCCCCACTGCAGCAGCAAGATGAGATCACATTAAAAGTCCGCGTACATGAACATTGAACATCCTGTCTGACAGCCTGCTCATGATGCTCCTAAACAACAGTTTGGAGATCGGAGTAGCTCTAGAGAAAGTAAAGTTTTTTGGTAAGAAAAGCACGTACTTAAAAACACCACAAGGTTCCATGGTAGAAACATGGAGTGGAAGTTTTTGGTCTAACTGTAAGTGTGTGTGTGGAGTATGTGGGATGACAAGCTATGTAAAGTAATGAAATGAGCTAGCTCTCCCCAGACCACTCTCATCTCACCCTTTTCCCGATGAACTCCGAAATTTTTTGTAATTTTCGCAACTTGGAACTGTGTCATGTGCAAAAAATATCTTATAACACTGCTTGAGGTCTCTGATCAGAGTCTGACTGTAAAGTTTTTATTTAACTTGGGTTCCCGGCTTTAAAGTAACAGTCTTCTAGGGCCTTTATAGTTGATCGTATCGTATCGCGGACGGCTCACCACAAACATCCAAAAATTTACTTTAAGTATAATGACATGGATAAAAAGTTAAAACCGGGTTTTTCTGCAAAGCAGGTTCCATGTTTTCCCTTCCCTTTGATGTTTGATACGAGGGAAAGAGAGGAAAATCCTTTGCTTAATAGATTTCCTTTCAGCAACAGCCATACCGCCTGGTGTTAATGATTAACGCATATAAATTTCTCGAAATTTCCAGACGGTGAGGGTCGGGACGCATTCTAATTTTTTGCTCTAATGTTAGCACTCATTACTGGATACAACACAACAAAAACAACAGGGACGGTGGGGATGGGGAAAGCAGTTACCCTCAAAAAGATTAACCTTTACATGACTACATGCTTAAAGCATTAAATGAGATCATCATTATCGTGTTAATTTCTGCCCCAATTCCCTCACAACAAGTGAGGGTGGAGGATAGCAGTAATTTTCAACAAAGGGTTTTCGATGAGGTTTGCCCAAGGATTAATTTCTACCTTAAAGTATCTGCGTCGTTGGTGAATCCGTTAACTTTTGTCTTTTCTTTCGGTGAAAGCATTGTTCAGTTGAAGCTTCTCTTTTGGTACTTCATATCATTTAAGTGAAAAGTGACGTTCCTGAGAGAACCTTACAGTCTGATACTCCTAAAATTGTTCAATCAATCTAATCTTTGAACTGTTTATAATATTCTAAAACAGTTCACAAGAACCTATTGGGTGAAAGCTAAATTTAAAAATCTACATTTACTGTATTTTTTTGTAAAAGTCAGGCATACAGACACATGGTATGACCGAAGAATACAATTGGATTTAATGACTCAGCACTTGTCGACTAATCTTTTCCCAAATTACAACTGATGACTTTCCAGCTGAAAACAAAACGATCTTAGTTTTATTTGAGTGTCACGTTTCCCATCTGTTGTTCCAAAAAAGGAATTGTCATCAAGTACTCATTGTGTCTATGTGGCGGCATGCAAAGGGTCGGGCCATCCTCATTAGTGGAACGACCAGGGACAAAGGACAAACAACCAAAAGGAGTTGCGTTAAATTACCAAAGTAAACGTACTTCTAAAAGAAGACAAAAATTAGGATAATGGACCACCGGCAAAAAAAGTTCTTTGGTAACTTTAACAATGTCTTATTACAATTATTATTACTACCCATTCCATCTGTCTACTCTGACAGTCACCGGATGTGGATCATTTCTCAAGTAGGATTATTTTATCGTCACGACAAATGCTTTCAGATAGTTTTCTCATTTACGCATTAGTACTTAGCTATGTCAAACAAAAGGGATGTTTGCGCTTATATCATTGACATTGTGTAAATAAGTGAAGCTAAATGTCCAAAGTGCATCTTTAAAAAATAGGTAACCCCCGTACGAGTATCATGTTCGCTTAAGTATATGACGTCAGCGTTAGCTTAATTCATTTTTGTCATTGGAAGTGGCGTCAAAAACATTGATCCGTGTAGTAAAAAACCTGTAAAAGTAAGAAAGTATTCTTCAAACACAACTCCCATGCAATTTTCTATCGCAGGATGTTAATGTAAATCAACAGTGAAAAATGGGTATTGTGAAAGCTAACCCGAGTTTCTACCCAGTTGACTCTTAGGAATATGTCGTTTTTTTTTTGTTTTTCACTTTTCTCAACTAACCGATTTTAAAACAAATGTACTTATGCCCGACGTTGCTGCTCGAAGTTAAAAAAAATAGTTATGTTTTTGTAAACTGAAAGCAAGATAGTTCCGAGTTCGGAGAATTGTGCATTTAATATATTATCCTGTCACATCTCCGACTGTCAAATAATGGTGAAAGGGAAACTGCTGCTTTAATTTATGAACCCTTTCAATGTAAATTTGAATATCCCTTTGTTTTTATTGTTTATTGCTTGTTGCAGCATAATCCTGACATATATGAAAATCTCAGTATATGTCATAAACAGGAAAAAATGGACCTAACCTTCACCGGAGAAA
Source organism: Lepidocyrtus violaceus (assembly GCA_034696905.1). Taxonomy (NCBI): domain Eukaryota; kingdom Metazoa; phylum Arthropoda; class Collembola; order Entomobryomorpha; family Entomobryidae; genus Lepidocyrtus; species Lepidocyrtus violaceus. The sequence goes on from JAQGAI010002327.1 coordinate 9,902, forward strand.
CTAAAGCTATAAAAAGAAGTGGGTGTGGTGAGAAAATAAAATATAAAAAGACTATGGAACCGACCGTCAAGTGAAATTTCAAATCTTATGAATTTGAATGAACTTGCCATTTCTTTTTTCTAAGATAAAGAAACCAACCAAGCACACAATTTTATATTTATATTTTTCTGGACGATAAATATAAATGGCTGGTCTGCGTCCGATAACGAAATCATCTTGTTTCAGTTAGAAATGCTTGCTTTAGTCATTACAGTTATTTTACATATTCATGATTACAGTACTCTGCATAACGCGTACAATTTTTTAAAATGGCGACTGGGCTGATTTGACTCGATCCTGTCTTGTAAAAATGATATGGCTGGGAACAAGATTAGAAATAATGCATTTATCATGATACTGAATGTCAACTTAAATCTAATGCGGATGAAAAGATGAGAACATGATATTATGATGATGGCGACAAAAAAAGGTCTTTTGTGTCAAGAAAAATTTGTGCAAATGTGTGCAGAAAAAAATCCCACTCCACAATTGTAACCAGATATGTATGAGCCGATATCCCATCACTTTCTTGCCGAGATAATACCAGAATTTTATGGCGTTATCCTATCATTTGCTGATCTTCTTTTGTAATTTTCTTCCAGTCTTCTGATCCCCAATCACAATCCCTTTTCCCATAATATGCCGATGATGATCCTAACCGAGTGGGTGAACACAATTGGAAGCACAAGGAGCGAGAGAAAAAAGTATTTTTAGTAACGGAATGGGATAAATGGGAGACAATATCATGGAAGAGCCATTGTCATAGTCATATCATTACGATTACTACAACCACGTCTCATCTTATTATTTTCTCGAGCACTTTAGCTGGGAATTTTTTCCCCTTCATGTGTCTCAAGTGCTAATACTTATGAAATGATTCGCACAATATTTTCTGTCCCATAATAATCTTCCGCTAAATTATCCTTTACTTGGATGAAAGAAATGGGATGGGAAAGGCGGGGGAAAGGAGTCACTTGCATGAGCATTGTTGCAGAAGACCTTGATATCCCAAGATGATTTCTTCAGTGGAGCAGAAATTTTTTTCCTTTCTTTTTCTAGGAGATTATACTTTTTGCCGCGAGTAGGTGGGTACAGAGGAGGACTGAGCAAGGAGAAAAGTATAGAGGGCTGTATGATGATGAACAAACCATGATGAAATCAGAAAGAGGAAGGCAACAGTGCAAAAGAAAATTGTTGATATGAAGCCAGAAAAGCGAAGGCGGATGGAGTAGTGGCCAAACATGCATACGGAGAAAGTGTGATCTAAATACTTGCAACTCAAGTATATCATTTCATATAAGATACCTACTAGATGTCTAATCTTGGAAAAGTTGGAGTAAATGAGTTGGAGAAAGCATCAGTTTAACTTGTGTTGGGCGTTTTCCTTCCCTTTAGTCAGTGTAGCTTTCCTTTCTGGTGAAAAGGATGAAAAGGAAGGAGGAAAAAATAAGGCTTTCAAACAAAGAAAAGAAAGAGAAGAAAGGGAGAGAGCGGAGGAGGGAGAGAGTAAGTAAACAATGTAATTCTCTGACTGACTGACTGTGTGAGGGAAAAATCAAGAATTCCGAGAATGGACCATTTTCTAGCCAATAAACTGTGATCTGTATGGACAGAGGAAAGTACAGTTAGCTCAACAATACCCCCAATTTTCGCAAAAGGCCTCATAGATGCAAGTAAAGTGATAGGGGTAGAGCTTTTGTTAGTTTCTTTTTTTTTGCGCTGGCACAGATATCCAAAAAACGTTGTGGGTGGATGGGTGGTTTGGGATGTTTGATAATGCTCTGGCATGCTGGTTTGGTTAGTGTTTGGTAGTGGCCTTACATACAAACTTCCTCTCTCTCTCTCTCTCTCTCTCTCTCTCAAGGAGAGCAGAAGAAAGAAAAGCTGCTCGTTTCTTTATCCTCGCTGAGGATGACTGACTAGAAGCTTGTGTGATCGAAGATGGAAAAAATTGTATAATGAGATGTCTTTCGTGGCTTCTCCAGTTCATCTAAAGTTGCAATGCCAGCAGGATACTTTAAGTAACCAACCAAGACAAGACCCAAGCCACACTGGATATAGGTAGGTGTATGTGCATATAATATTCTTGTTCCGAAGAATGGAAGAACATTTTCTCGGGTAGGAGTCAGTATCAAACTGTACCTAAGGAAGTATCATCATCCCTGTCAGTAGACCTCTCATAGCTTCATGAATGTTTGATAAGAGTTTTAGTGATGTTGATGTTGCTGACTCGACTTGAGGAGCGGAGGAATGGCTTGTTTTCCCTGGGGACTGGATTGCTTGTATCTGTAGGTCGCAATGTATTTTGTTCAAAGTTTAGTTGCTTTCTTCGAACCTACCAATTTACTATCGGAATAGACAGATTCTTGTACTGTATACGATGGGATATGAGATCCTAGTCAGAATATGTTACAAATCAATGTGCAAGTTTTTTTTATTACCATTAAGATTCTGATAATGTTTTCAACTTTGAGAAAGCTCTCTCAGGCTTTAATAACGCTTTTCAATGGAAAGGTCCACAAAAGTAGTGAAACGAATGGGATAGATACTAGATATATATTTACCAGAGTAAAGGGTTTTTTTTTCTCTGGAAATTATTAC
>JAQGAI010002328.1:0-12537 GCA_034696905.1 Lepidocyrtus violaceus
AATTAGCTTTATACGAGTTTCGAGTTTTATACGAATAAATTTTATGTGAATATTCGTTTATACGAATCCATTTTATACGAACTCACAGAACACCAAATCAGCCACCCCTATCCAGACGTTTCATATTGTACGGAGGGCTCTAATGCTGGCTGAAGTGCTGAGCTGACAATTTTACATGAACTCTGCACACTTCACTCCCTCCGCAATTTCATATATAAAGCTGGATGTACACATACATACACCTAGGTATAGGTAGATGGTATTCTGCAAAGATGTGTCTTGAAGGCAATAAAAAGAAGAAGGAAAAAAATTGGAGTGAAGACAAATGGATGTTGAGAGTAGAACTGGTCTAGTGAGAAGAAGTCTTTCCTTTTGTCACAATTTTCCTTTTTTCTTACAATAAATCTTTCTCCTCTTTTTTTTTGAATTTTAAATAATGCATTTACCCTTTTTTTCAAGAAAGGAAGTAAAAGTGCCATTTTTTCACGTTCAGGTATAGGTACGTATTACTACGTATCACGATTTTCACTTTATCTTTCTTTGATAAAAGTTTTTTTTTTAAATGGATCCTTCTGTCATCCATCGTTAGCAAAACTACTCCAGTTTTATTTAATGGTGATGGGATCCCATGGAGGATGCACTTTCTGAAGAAAAAAACACAACTTCGCTACAATTCGCATGCATATCTATAACATAGCGTATTCAATTCAGATTTAACGATTGGGAAAGTGCTGGTTCAACTTTCTCTCAGCTTTTACATAACCATACGCGATATATATACATCAGGCAGTACAAAAGTCAGATTTCATTTAAAACTCCAACATTTAAAAACAATCTTCAAAGGGAGAGCTGTAAAAACATATTGTGCAAAAATTATTAGCCTTTTCTACCCCAATGAACCTTTCTTGCTCCACATTTTCTCGGAAAGTTTTGATGCTGTCCGGCATCACCTTTTAAATGATTTACTTTCTTTTCATGTTTTTTGGGCCATTTTTAATGATGGGTTCAACCTTGCAAGGATCTAAGGAAGCCATTACGTTTTTGTTGTGACAGTTTTGAATTGTCGAAAGGGTGAACTACAAAAAATTGCTCGTTCTGTGTAAATTAGACCTACATGGCTAAAAAAAAAGCTCTGACCCTGACCTTGGCAATTTCACCTACTGACATACAGAGCTACGCTACAAAAGATTATTTTGGTGTATTTTTTTCCTTTCATGTTGTCACGAAGCAATTTCGGCTTTTACAAAAATAATTTTAAGGGAGAAACCACACGTTTTTATCCAGGTTTTCTCCTCCCTTACATAAATTTTATTGGAAGATGATAGGTAGATGATCATCATAAATCGTCAAAGGATTTACGTACGCGCATGTTTCTCACCTAAATTTCTCTGTTTAAATGGTAAATCAAAAGTAGTTTGCTCCATAAATAACTAACTGGCCTTTGACGATGTGTTAGCTAATACTACATTCCTGGTGACAGAAATGAAATGATTATGAGAGAAAAAATTCTGCTTAAAACGAGCATGAGTTTGGAAATTGAGTCGAAGCTAACAGCAAAATAAAAGTTATTTCTGTCATCCTGAAAAAATGGGTAGATAATTTATTTTTATTTTCACACGAACCATTTATTTGAATTCTGAAGATGAAAAAATTACGCAAAAGAAAATTTACGAATATTGGTTCTTCAATCATATTGACTCTTTGCTTGAGGTAAGCCAGTAACCATAAAATACATACAAATGTGCCATGTGCACCAAATCCCTCTGCAAAAATTGGTCATCAAATCTCATCTACTGATCCGATGAACCAAGCTACTCGTAAATCAGTCAACCTTTTTTCAGTCGAAAGAGCACCTTCCTCAGTATATGACTCTGTGATGCATACATGATGTTGACACATTGTCGCTATTACAGTCTGTGTGGCTCCCCGCTTTTATGCTGATTTGATTAGGAGGAATATCCCCCGTCATTTCTACAAACCCATAATATTCGTTCATGAAAATAAATGACATCGATCCTCCATATACTGGTGACAATGATGACACTGATCGGTGATAGTATGTATAGCAGTGTCGATGATGATGATTCCTCACATCGTCACGTATGAAGTGCAGACACTGCACTGCAGCAATTATGGTTAGCTCGTTGAACAAAATTTGATTTTCCTTTTCTTGGATAAATCGACCCATCGAACTTTCTTCGCTCCAACATGACTCATGACTCTCGTGGTGACTGTGATTGCGTCTAAAAGGTCAATACATGCAATATTTCTTACTTTTTTGTACATGGCCCATTATTCAAACGATGTTACGAAGAAAGGCTGGAAGTCAAAAGGCAAACCAATATATTACATGGGAGCATCGAGCAGCGTGATAGTTTTTCCTTTTGCGAATAAGGCTAGAGTGAGACGGTGAGTGAGTTTGTAGCAGTGTTTTTGAGTCTTATCTCACCATTGACAAAATGGACTGGAAGTAAGAAAAAAGCTTTTTTCCCCTCTTTCATCTCATATATTATTAATGAATCAATATGGTCATATGACGCTGCTTGCTTGTGAATGTATTGTTGCGTGAAAGTTTTTGAGTGCCTTATTGTATGACCATATTATGATTATTATTCTTTTGTGGTGGTGGCAGGTACGAATTATAATGGCATTACGATAATGTCTCCAATAACTCACGAAAATCACATTATTCCTTTCCCTGCCATTAGACTTTTCCCTTTCTAGGAAATAACAGGGTTGGTGTTGTTTTTTGATGCTCCGTTCCGTCCGACAACATGTTTTATTCCGTTGTTGATATTGGGTAATGGTGATGGGTGGACTGGAATCTTACAAGTCGTTTGTTTGGCGGCTAACAGACCTTTCTTTGGCGTACGTTGTGTAACCGAGGATCATTTATTTATAATATAATGCAAGATATTTATGGGTTACCTGCGGTTGTCTGTGCTCGCGAAAAAAAGAAGCAGGTTTTCTTATGATTTTCCTTGTGACGTGAGAGTGAAAAAAGAAACCGGAGTTTTGATATCGGTGAACAAGAAAAATGTATCATGCCATAAATACGTAGACTAATGCCTAAGTACGGAAAAATGCTATTATGGATTACCATTTTGATCTTAAAAGCAAAATCGGAGTTATTTTTTGTTCACTTTGTAAAATTACCCCTCAAGTGTGCTTCCTTCTACCATCAATGGATTATTTCATTCTCTCATTTCACGTAAAGTGAGTGGGTTGAAAAAGAGGTCTTTTTGGTCCAAAGGGAAATGCCAGGTAGGACAGGTCAGTTTCAAATTTTAATGGAACTTTCCAGGAACGTGTGAGGCACAAACCTAATTTCGGTTTCTCGGAATATAGATTCATTTATCATAGAGAAACTCTACCCGTTTGTTTTATATCCGATATAAATTAGCTAAATTGCATTTGGGATAATCTACCGTCTACACTTTTAATGAGTCTCTACGCTTTGGGTTATTGGGGCAGCTTCTAAAAATAATAACGTTTTTAGATTAGATTTGGGACTCATGGGGAAACACAAGACTCAGTCGCAAATATTATGAAATATAAATTATTAAAACACTTTTTCCAAGAACTTCCTTTCATTCATCTCTGCTTCAAATCATTTTCCCTCAACTGGATTTCAAAGGCTTGGCAAAAGTTATTAGTTTTGTTTCTCCATACAGCACAAAGCACAACCATACACAAATCGAGAAGCTGAATGAGGTAGATTCTTCCTAAAGTTTAGATTTGTTGTAGAGGGTTTCATACTCACGATAAGTGAATTCAACCGAACCCATATGCCCATAATCATATGATGTAGGATTTAGGATTAATGTCTTGTCCGAAAATGGGCATTACATTAAAGCTTCTTGATGATGATAACATGATGAATTTGATAAATATGACATGACACGTAGTCATATTCCATTTCATTAGACCATAGATCTATCTATCTGTCTCTTTGTTGTGGTCTATTCCGACCGATGATTAAAAACAAGTTTGTCATTTTTTGTCTCTTCCTTATAAGGTCTGAAGGTCTCTATACCTTCTGTCTGGAGACCGAGCTAGAAATATGCCTATACAAACAACCTATACAAACTTGCACCACCTTTTGAGCCTTTGAAAACTTTGTGTACGGTAATGACTGGAGTAGATAGTCAATCATCAACAGAAGCAGATTTTCGCATAAGCTTAAATTAATTCTTAAGATACTTTGCAGTAAATAATCAATTTAAAGTTCATTTGGCAATTTATACTTATAGGCTTTTAATGCAAGGTCGTATCTTATAGCCTGGCTCCTGGCTTGACAACATTAGTGTTGGATGGGAGGGAGGGAGTACACTAAAAACCTAATTCAGAGTATGTAGATTCTTGCAATGACCATCAACATTTCGGATAGATAATGGATTCCTGCCATTTTCTTGTCCGGCAGTATTTTTTCAGGGAGTAAAGTAACTGCGACTAAAAGGTTTAATTATCCGTCACTTATCATCATTATCAGTAGGTAATGACGTGTTGCCAAAAATGTTGGCTTTACGGAATGGGATGGATGAAAAGTAAGGATATAAGTTAGGATGGAAAAAAAGTTGAAGCATGTGTGAAAGTTAAGTTCAGGACTGAAGCGATGCCATCTTTTTTTATGTAAACTTGGGCTTTTAAAAGTTGCACATTCAGTTAAAAAAAATCTAACGTACTCAATGCATGTAAAAATGAGCCGATGGGCAAACAAGAAGTTTGGAAGATTATCTCTTGTTTTGCCAGTAAAGTTGCAAATGTTTCCATGTCTGTCACTTCAACATACGTATTTGGAAAGTTTATATATACGAGTAACATATGACTGCAAAACATAGTTTCCAGGCGAGAGAATTCGGAGTGCCGTCGTTCGAAATGAGGATTTTTTTAATATAAGTTTAAGAACCTTGTCAAGCAAGTAATTAATGATTATGTAGAGTTGACTTCGAAATGAATGATCACTTCTTACAATTTACCAAGATTAATTTGGATGGTTATTCATATGTTGCAATTATTGCTGAAAAAAATTATGCCTCCTAACGAATATTCCGAATCTGGGGGAGATTACAAACAAACTTAATGGAACACAGACAAGCAGCTTACAACTATGCGAGAAAAAATACTTTCAATTAGTAACAAACATCAGCCCCTTTCATCCAGGAAAGAAAGTTGGATCCAAAATTAGTTAAATTACCCTTTTCTATTCCTACACTTTGGAAAATTAGTCAAGGTAAATCTTGTTACGGAAGGTTAAGCTGGTCTGGCGGATTTCTATAAGATGAATGCCAGAATGAAACTGATCTTGGAACACTTCAGGAATATCCAGCAAAAGTTTGCCCGTTTTGATAAAAAACACGGTATGCAAAAAAAATTCCTAACTTGTAAGTATATTGTCTAACTTTCAATATATTTCATTCAACTTTCCTCGGAAAACTTTTCATGTGACCGGGACTAATAGGGGCGAAACTTCTTTATGTGAGTGTAGTGGGCACCGCCGTTTTCAGGGTAATTACGTTGGCAAACGCTCGTAACAAATTACATAAATTCTGAAAAGAAGTATAGACTTGGGACATCAATGCATGCATGGTGAAAACAGTTATATTAAGGCTTAATTTGATTTATTGATAATCTTACTGCAAGTTAAGGCAAAGTTTTCACGAGCCTTCTTTGGATCCGCAGTTTAACAACTTCCGTTGCAAAAAGACTTCATATTGCTTTATCCCTTTACTCTTTCCTTCATTAATTTATAGGAATACATTATAGCTGATATTCTAAAAAATTAAAGAATTGAGAGGAAATGTTTCACATGCGCGATTACAAGTATAGCTACCTAATTTTTGCCTTTCATTTTCAAATTCGATGACAATGGTCATACCATACAAAAAAACAATGACGAAATTATTTTTGCCGAATATAATTGAAAATACATTAATCTCCCCTCCCGTGGGTATTGGAACGTCATGTCGTCTCATCGACTACGACGTACGACGGAGATGCATTTACTCATGAATGGTGAAAACCTACACGAATTGAAACCAACTGAATTCAGTTTTCCATTGAAGCTCCAAACAAAGCGCAGTAACAAAAACAGAGTGGACGGTAAAAACGTAATCTTAAAAATCATCATCTGCCTCTGTCTGTCGCTAACCTGAAATGAGTTACATAAGGTGCTCCTCTCTCATCCTTCATCTCTCTGTCAAAACTGTCTGTCCACCCGCACCCACTATAAAAAGAAACATGCTTACCTAAGTACATAACTCCCCTATTCCATCTTTTAAGAGAAGGACTCGAGAGTCGAGATGCTAACAACAATAATTTAACAAGACGATGAGCAAGGAATTGAACACCTCCCAAAAAAACTTTTTCTCTCCTTGTAAGAAAATGAATTATGTCTGGAAGCGTTGTGGAGGAGGGATGTTTCATGCTACATCGCTCGTAATGATAGTTAATGATAAAACTTAATGAGTCAATATAAAGCACTTACCTTGTGGTGGTTAACCCATTATAAGATGGTTCAAAGACTTTTTTCAGGAAACTTCGTTCTCTTGTCAGTAAAATATGAAGGAGATGAGGTGCTCAAAGTATTTATTAAAGGTTTTATACATTAAACTGGATGATAAAAGGGGAGAGCTCTTCATTTTGTCTAGCCTTGAGGCAAAATCCTGTCTTTCTCTCAACTACTATACTTCAAGGTTTACAATTTTGCTTCAATATTCATTGCTCCTGCTTGATGAGATGTTTCTCTACATTACGAGATGTCTACATGATGATGTATCTTTTTGGGAATACTTATCCCGAAAGAAATTCATTCATTTCGTTCCTCAAATCAGTCTAAACTTACAGCAAAGCTTTCATCTTTTGCAGATCTTCTCCGTCACTGACTCTGATGCTGATTCCAATTTCATGTGCTGTTCTAAACTGCAGAAGTTTCTTTGTAATGGAGTAAGTGGGATGTAGGTAGGTATGCAATCTAAAAATCAATCAAAAGTAAGGACAATCAATATAATCAACCTTGTTGTACACATATAAACGTTTCATTTCATGTGAGTAGAAATGAATATGAAATTGTAATAATTTGCAATGGCTGCACTCAAATCAAATGAAGTATTTTTTCTGGCAGATTTTATCCTTTCCTGTATCACTTTTCATCAGCTCATTGTCAACAACGTCATGTGATAATAATGCCTATTTGAATTTTTACCTTGCAATGACAGTAATTAAACCAAAGCTTAAGTATGACATAAACGGGTTTATTGCCATGAAGGTTTCTTATCCTGTTCCTCATCTCAGCAGTCTTAACTTTGCTGCTTCTGCTAACAAAAAAATAATATTTTTTTTAATATTTCTAAATGTCCCTTTGATATCCTATCCCATCAGATATTATTCGAGATGAAAAACTTCTTAGTAGGTGAAGTATAAATAAGCACTCTGTAAAAAATATGATTAGCGATTTTTTATGTCCAATTTTTCTACATCTTTTTTTTTTACATCTGAGCATCCTTCATAGCAGATTACTTTTTCCATACTTCATTTTTCTCTCGACAAGCTAAAGCTACAACACGGAGCTACATAGTAATAGGGCGTATAATAGCCAAGAGCACTGCGTTTATTAAGCTGAAGCCTCCGCTTGCTTTCTCCAACTTCCAATTTTTTTTGTAAGAATCGTGTCTGGTATCTTGAGTCTTGGTTCCGTGGCGGTTTAGTATCTTGATGCGTACCGTGTCTTACTATTTTCCTCGGAAATAACAACAGTCTGTAGTACATTCAGCAGTAGGTACCTTATGCTTTCCTCTTATTTTCCTGTCTTTATCTTTTAGTGGCTGAATATTTCAAAAAAATAGACTCGGGAAATTTTCCCCCCACAACTCCCCACTTCATTTTTGCGGCTTTTCCCTGAGCATATTTGTATTTTGAAATTTATGAGCCTTGTTACATTACATTCATAATATATCAGATGCCGCAGTTCACCACTTAACCTTGAGCAGTATTTTCTACCTCTCATGTGGTTTTACAGCTTTCTCCGGTATTCCCCAACAAACAATAAATTTTCCTTTTTTTGTCTCTGATGAGTACCTTGAGGAAGAAAGTAGCTCACCAACATTACTTTTTTTTAAACCTGAAGTAAACGCTGTGTGGCTGGAGAAATTCACACAGAACTTATGGAAAAGGTTTGCTTCTTCTTTTTGCTTGGGCTGTGTAGGTACCTATAGGCATCTTTGTTAAAATAGCTTACTTATTTTAAGCCGGGTATCCAGCAACCAGAAATGCTGAATGGATTGTTCAACTCAATGAGCAGGAAGCTTAAGCCACCCACGTGCTAAAACAGAAGTACAGAAGAACCTATGCATATTTGGCGATGTGTGAATGACCAAATTGTATTTCTATTGGAAAGTTTAAAAAATTGGATTGAGGCTTTCAAAAAGTCAAAAAGGGTAAAATATTGTAAAAATAACATCAAATTATTGAAACAGTGTTTGTTTTGGATTAGTGGAGCATGATCTGATCATTACACGGGAACAGTTTTAAAATAATCAGCTTATAGGTATTCTCTAGCTTTCACTTGTTTTTGCTACTAGGCATGTGGTTTAAAAATACTAAGCTTATGGAAGACGCATCCAACCGAAGCAAATGTAATACATATTTGTACAAATACTTCAGTTTTATACGCTTGAAATTTAGAATCCAACATTCACATGTAGAAACCTTTATAGGTTTTCTATTGAACTGAAAATGAGCCTAAATACACCGAATCGTGACCGTTGTTTTGTTAGAAAAGAACTTCAGTAACCGAACACCGAACTGTAAATGGGCTTTGAAAACGAAAAGTGAGAAAGCCACCAAAGCATACATTCCTTATAAGATGAGAGAACAAAGTGAATGAAAGGAGTGACAGGCAAGTGAAAGTGATTACACTTTCTCCGCATCGAAAGGTCGCAAATTGTTTTCTAGAAAGAACTTGAACTTATAGTATACTTGAGTTTTTCAAATGTTTTTTTAATGAAGTTTATATATCTGTTACGTTTATTATTGACTGCTTATATTGGCCTTCGTGAATAAGAAAGATAAGATCTTGTCTAGTTTTGGAATGTTATTGCGTTCGTTCATTGGCTTATAGAATGAATGACAAAGGCAGGAAATCAGTGGAGAAGTCAGTGGTTTTTCAAGATGATTTAGAGAACACACGAACTGCATTTTGCAATAAAAAATTTAAAGTTTATTCGAAATCCATCTGAAGAACTTTTTATTGGATGCCTAAAAAACTTTACTCTTGCTGATTAGGTGAGTTGATGGCATCTGTGTTATCTCCTTTCTGTGGAGGAGAATATTTTATTACTTGAGCTCTAAAGTTAACTTCCATTCAGGAATAAGTTAATTAAGTTTTATTCATCGGATAAAGCAAAACCCGGAAACGGGCTTTTTAAAATCAGGCCAAGAGGTCACACACTCCGAATAGTGTAGTATTTTTGAATTTTCTTTGTTAAATCAGACAATCCGGGTAGTGGAATTCGCCAGAGAAGATCAATGGTATTTAATTAAATTCCAGATCAGTGTTATATAAATCCGACAACGGTTTCTGCGGTTTGGTAAATGGCTTTAATGTAAATACAAATACTATCAACCTACGCACGTTTTCAGTATAAATTTATTGTAGTCTCAGAGCTTCTTGCTAGCGAAAAAAATTAATCACTTACTTTTTCCTACATTTGGTACACAACCATTTATTCAGCCACGCAAGTACAAATCTTGTGGGATGCAACCAAACAGCCCATCATCCGAATCTAAAACAACCTAAGTAAAACCAACAACCTATTGTGGGCTCCTTTTGTTTCAATTTCCGATGAATGTAAATATAATGCAATACGTTTTTGGTAACTAGTACTGAGCATATTTTGAGACTTTACTTTACAAATGGGTTTACTAAATGATTTGATGGCATTAAATGCTTGTCAAATCGTGACATAAAATACGAGTAAACTGGTTAGAGAAATCAAGATCACTTTGTGGAAGACCGCCTGATGTGGTAATGATATTTAATTTTCAAATAGAACTGGCGGTTGCACGTAGGACCTCTACTTTTCCAGTGACGTGGTTGGTTGCCGGATGTCATTTAAGTAATGGATTGCTATAGTAAGTATTTATGTTCCTAAAGCCTGCTTAATATTAATAAATGTCCTAGCTCATTAAACCATAGAAGTAAACACCCTTGCATTAAACATTAAACACCCTTGCCATTAGGGATAAATTTAACCGAACAAAATTTCCATTCGCTGTTTTCTCTCGGAAAATATAATCTTTTTTAAACCACGTCCTCCATCTTATTTATTTCGTTACCCACATTTCATATTCTCGCCTCTTAAATATATGTCAAGCCAAAAGCCTATATTTGCCCACCCACCCAACAACCTCCGGAACTCTCAACAATAAATATAAGCTTGAGTAAATACAGTAGCCCTAGTACACACCTACACAAGGACGTGCTGAGAATACCTAATACCAGAATAGGAAATGTGACTTACAGTCACCAAATAAAAAAAGGTGAATAATGGGGATTTCGCGAAAGTGAAAGTGAAGGGACCAGAATAAATAGTGCCAGATGGTCCATAAACAATTTTCATTAAATATGTAATGCAGTGTGTACAGACAAGGCATGACATGTGGGAGGAATGTAGAATAAGTGGAAATGCATGCTGAGGTAATTTAATTTTTTCCTGCACGCCCTTCCCACAGTTACTTAAAACTTCTCAAGTTTGTAGCACCACGTCAGAGCAAAGCAGGGAGAAAGGAGGCTTAGGAACTTTCTCTTGGATTGGTTGTATATTTGCAATCTCACATGGGGAAAATGGAAATCGTTTGGTTTCTCCATATGAGAAGGAAATGAATGTTGACGGGTACAAGCTCCTACGATCATGATGAGGATGTTGCTGTTGCTTTGCAAGCAATTTGTGTGATGCGATAAGGGTGTGAGTATGGGGAGTATCCAACCGATTTCAAATTGCAATAAAACAACTTGTAATCAGAACCACACAGCGCGAGTTCCATTTTGACAATGCGAAGCAACAGGAAATGATATATGAGGAATGGAACGTGTGTTCAGAGTTCCATTTTAATGAAATGCATGACGCATGAGTAAGCAGGCGTACGATGATGAAAAACCAATTCATTTTACTTTGGAAAGTTGGCTAACATTAGAAATAGAAACGTATGTATTTACTAAACACTCATTCATGCACTTAAGATTTATCATAGCATATGAGACCTTTGGGATGACATAATCCTTTAATGAATAATTAGGCTGTCTCATATATTTCACGTGAGCACATTAACCGCTCTCCAATTCCATTCATTCCAGTTCTAGATCCCGAGATTTGCAAGAATACCGGATTCAAAGAGAAGGAGCAGCATAATTTAATTTTCTGGTTGGTTAACCAATTCACTATTATTGCTTTCGCTGCGGTGGAGCTGTAGATAATGAATGGCTTTTGTTGGGGTAATGGTAATCTGGGGGAAGTATGTGGTTAAAGATAAGTGTTTGTAGACATTCGTATTTTCAATTGTCGATCTGTAGGTAGTAGCCAGATTCCAGTAGCCATTTTAATATTTGATTTTGATCCGCTCCAAACCGGTAAAACTGCGTAGCTGCTTTTAGAGGAATTAACTGACTCAACGCATTGCACATTGGCCTGCATCATCATCCAACGATAAGTTAAAGCATGCATGTTAGTTTCTATTCTATTTCTATTCTTTCTATTCATGTGTTGATAGTGTCATTTGTTAGTGCTGCACGTGAATGTGTGCGTATCACTCTGAAGAATTTCCATCAAAAACAACAATAACAAGTTACACTCCACCCTCCAGAGTTTCCTATTCTTTTCTGTTTGGAAGTGCGATGCGAAATCGATACTTTTGTTTTCTTTCAATTACGCCCTTGGAAATCAACACTCTGGAATAATGAATGGTAGATGAAAGCATTAGTTTGATAGGTGAGTATATAGGCGAACCTACTGATACATTACATAGCGTTGACGTTATGATGACAGACTAAAATTATCACTTTGGGATAAAGTTTCATAGAACTAAAAGTTCTACGCAAATAACAGCAAAAACTGCTTGTCCAAGCGGAGGTGAATAAACAACTTGCGCAACTACTAGTATAAAAATAACAACAGTAGTTTTTGTATCTATTTATATTGGTCTGCCTTTCCGCATGAAAAGAAACTTTCGGCTTATTAGGTTAATTCAAGTTGGTTCGTTGGATGATGGACAACATCCCACAAAAGTATTAACGGTTCCTGATCACGATGATATGATTAGCTGCAACGTAAATGAACAAGAACTTTGTTTTTCATCGTCATAAAAATGAATTGAAACAAAGCAGTGGAGACGGAGGAGAAAACATGTAAACACAATCGCCGGTACATTGCATGAAGATCATCTAAATAATGATTACGTTTCGGAGTAAGTTGCTGCCTAAAAGCTTGTTCCCGCCGTCAAAAAAAATTGTTTACATTTTTTTAAGTATGAAAAAGATACTGT
>JAQGAI010002329.1:0-12529 GCA_034696905.1 Lepidocyrtus violaceus
AGTCCGTTTCAAAGGATAGCGATTCCCTGATAACCGAAGAGCAAGAAACTAGTTATGACCCTTCAATGCCCTGGTGGAAGGGATTGACAAATTGATTAAGAAGGATACGAAAAAAAAGTTCGATATTTAATACTTTAGATTTGCAACAGTAAGGCCATTCTTCGTCATATATTAAAATGCTCATCATGTGACATTAACTTATCCCTGTTGTTTCAGATCACTAAGATTCCATTTATGACGATGTATTCTCTTATTGCTGAGTCTGCCTGAAATAAAGCTGTGTGACGGAATATGTAAATGTAAGTATATATTGGAAAAAATCATTTCGATCAAACTTTCAGATTTTACTAGCTTTAGCTTCATGTGTTCACTCCAAATACAGATATGCATAACTACTGCAGTAGAAAAGGGCTTTTCATGGCTCTGTTACTCCCGTTCCCGTTTCATGCCTTATATGACTGCATCCGACAGTGCTATATTTCATTCAACAAAGTTCGAGTTTTAGAAATTTAAAATTCGCTCATCAACAATGCTAAAAATGGTAAGTCGTTGTACAAATGTATATTATTTTATGCATCATTAATACTCCTATCCCCCGTCAGTTGTACGGTTTGTATATGTAAAGTAGGTGTTATAAACTGTGTCATTCTAAAATCATTATTTTGCAGGAGATACCCGTGGCAGATGAAATCATTAAGCGTATTCAATCTCATAAAGGAGTTCAGGGAGTGATTGTCACAACAAAAGACGGTAAGGTTATCGTGAAACTTTCGATTTCAGGAAACTGTCGCATCAGCATTATTAATTATTAATTATAAACAAATTATAAAAAATAAATAAAATTAATAAACAAATAATACTGTGATGCATTAACCGTTTATCCTTCATTTGTGTATCATCAATCAGGCACTCCGGTACGCTCAACAATGGATAACACTTCAACAGTATTATTTGTTGGACGTCTCAGGACTCTCTATACGATTGCTTCGTCCATGGTCCGTGACATTGACCCTGTTGATAAGCTGCTTTTTCTAAGGATCCGTACTTCAAAGCATGAGATGATGTTGAGTTCAAATGCAGGTTAGTTTTTAAAAAAATTCCACTTTCTCAGAAATATATGAAAGTAAGTTAAAGATTGTTAAACTACTTCTTTTCATGAACTTAGGTGAAGACTACATGGCGATTGTCATACAGAACCCGAACGAAACTTAAATTGCGAGGAGGGCACAGGCACAAGTTATTGTTATTCTGAGTGTTTGTCGCTTTATCTTTGTCAGTATTCGTAAGATTCCCAACATACTTCAAGTAAAACTTTGGAATCTTCAGTAAACAAGCTTATGGAAGGAGCGTCATCAAATTTGTTTATTATGTACATATGCAAAAGTGGCTAGGTATTAAATGAATTTACGGACTGAAATCGCTCGCGAAATTATTATTGTCATTTTTTGCTATCTCCTTCAACAAGTGGCATAGAAAGATTGACGCAGTTTGAATTCGTCAATTCACCATTTATGGAGTCATACCACGAGCATGATGATGATGAATGATTTGAAAATTAGCATTTTATTGGCTTTGCTGAACAAGCTCTTTGCAATGACAGATTCCTCCCGAAGCAAAGTCCAATATTTGAACAGAAACTCGGCGAAGTCAAGCATTGCAACAAATTCATGTGTAGTAGGGGGCAAAAAATACCTTCACCTTGCATACCTACCTAAGCAATTCGATTATTGCTAGCCCGCTGAACGGGCATCGACATATTATGTAACTGAAAAATATCAATCTCGTAGTAGTAAAAATGATCTGCCCGTTTATGAATTGACGATTGTCGATTGTGATTGAATGGTTTTTTTTTCGCATTGCCACATTTACATACAAAAGACTACTTGAATAAAGCCTGCATGGACTATTATAAATTCAAAATTATGTTGATGCGTCACTCAGCATCTTTAAATTATTAATTTCATTCACGACTCTCATTCATTTTACAAGCCAATTTATAGAAATGTATTACATTGAATGTCGAAGTTGCTTCCATATTTTACTAATGGCTCCAATAATAAAGGTGACTGGAAAATACTGTGACACACTTTTTGCTACCATTTATCATGCTTTGAATTTTAAAACGTTCTATCAGAAAATCTCTGCATTATTGTTTAGGTTTTAATGTACAAAAGTGAAGTACCTATAGCTGTGTTGCCACTAATAAAGTTTAAAAGTTTATATGAAAATGAAACATAGGCTGAGATAGTTGGTGCTGCAAAATCATAAAACCAGCATTAACAAGATGAAACCCGACTAAAAGATTGCACTCTGTCAAATCTATAAAAACAGTTTCCCGTAACATCCTTTGTTTTTATAGCCCGATGTCAATGCGCCGACCTTCGGAAAACAATAGGTTACAAAATACAATTTTTATCCATGTTTGTCCAAGGTTTGTCCCTCACTGATGAAGTATTTAAAGATACGAGCCTGCCTAGTTACTTTATTAGATAGTCAATTAGATGGATATGGATATCGAAAGGACGAAGTGTTTAGTGGTTAGAGGGTAGTCAACACTCAACATTGTGTTGGACACTCACTAATATATACATACCTCAAATGAACATAATCAAGGATCTTAAAATCTCTTAACATAATTCACTCAGTAAAAGTTATTATCATAGATGAATCATATAGGGAATAAGTATACTTTTAGTTACATAGGATTACAATCCAACACTAACACCAATCATACCCATATTCTTTCACTTCGACTTATGCCGCATCCAAAGACTATGATTTAAGATAGAGACAACGGAAAATGCAAGCTTTCATTGCAAGCTGAGAAGATGTAGAGATGAAACTTGTGTTTACTTTAGGTATCTGTTACATGTATTATGTAATCATAATCCCTCCTTCATCTTTCAAAAACAACGTCATTCGAATAATGTACCTTTGTGAGTGAGTCGGAGTGGCATATGGGACCGGGCCAAAGAAACTCAGCAGATAGTTAGGCCAGGCATAAAAAAACCTTAAGTTTGACATACAGAAAGCAGACATTCTTTAATATGTATTTTTAAGTTTGCAAAAACACTTTAGTCGGGATTAGGAGGGCAAAAAAGACATTTTAAGCACTTACCGCACGCACGCAAGCTATATTTCTGAGACGGTTGAGTGAAAATGATGAGCCTCTTCTGCCTTTACTTATATGTAGTATAAAATAAACACAACAGCCAAACTACTTACTTGCAAAGAAGATTCACTCATTTTTAAATGCTTATTTTTTTCAAATTCTGTTTTTACAGTCAGTCATGAGACGGCCGTCGTTGTGTCGGGTTTGTGTTGGTGTTACTATCCTTAGTTGGTCTCTTCAAAGCATTCACTTTGATTCTTTCTTGCCACACACACGAGCATTTAGTGAAAAGCTGAAATTTGATGCGTTACATTACAAGAAAGAAAGTAACGCACATTTTGGAATCGCAAAATGCGAGCTCGGCATGGTTAACGCAAACGTATGGTGAGTATCGATTTTTATTCATTTCCTTTCTTTATAACATGTAAAATATCGTTAGTAGATCAATCATTTCAAACGGGGATAATGCTAGGACGAGTTTGTCATCTTCAAAGAACTTTAAGCAATACTATGACTATCTATGTAGTAAGTCAAGACGAAAATTGCAAAGTAAATCATGCAAAGATGCATAGAAGAATGACGGAAAAACTTAGGACTTTGAGCTCAACAGATTTTCAATTTTAGAAATATAGATGAGTTACCTATAGAAAAGTATGTTTGATATTTATAAAATAAAACCACCCATCTTCTCCTCCATCATCATCGACTTATTTACGCATCTGCTCCCCTTTAACTGTATAGAACATTTATCATCATTATCAACATCAGTATTTCCTCTGTAGCAGTGATATAGATGCGTGTGCGTTGTACTTTTTGTAATTCTCAGTCCGAACGTTTCATGTTGTAAAGAAAATTGGTTGGTTTAGGTATTTGCATTAGTCAGTTGGTCTTTCCAGCTAAGTTGCTCCAAATTTTCGATAAAGCTAATGGCTAAAAGAAACCACTAGAATATCACATTTATTTAGCTCCTCTGCTATCTGCAGTACACATGCATACATACTGGAACCTGGAATTGGGTCCTGACTAAATCATTGGGCTGGGATTTTGATTGGCCAACAAAGTAGAGATTATTGAATAGAAGGATTAAGTCATTCACTTAACAGCTCATAATAATCATAATAGACAGCAAACAAAGGAGAGTCAAACTTTATTTAGTAGTTTGGTGAATCATGAATATAATCAATATTCAGCTAGGCAATCTATCCACGAGGGTTGATTCTGATATCTGTAATTTGAGCTGAAGAGTTAAATTCAATTGCTAAAGTGGTAAGATGCCATATCATGGAACGCAACCTCCGAAGCTCTATACCTACTTTTAAATCATCAGCTTTCGAATGTTTATAGTAACAACCGAGTTATGCATGCATCTTCCTCCTCTTTTCTGGGGGAATGGAAGCCATAAAAACGCTTTTATGTTGTTTTGCCCTTGACTTTACTAGACAAAAGAGAAAACTAGGGAGTGAAAAACTAAAGGATATAATGCAATGCCACATCAATGTATGTAAATGGAATATACGAGCATGGAATATTACATACATGCAAGGCCCCAACCTAAAGTTTAATATCATTATGATTATCGATTTCCTGCTGACAACGCTGTTGGCTTTGTTGCTCGCTGCCAGCTTTCCTTGTCATGCATGGACATGGACACATAACATTATTAGGATTAATAATACGAAGAATATTCCATGCCACATTCTGACATTATGCAGTATTACACGCAGTTGTAGAGCTTCCTGCAGTGAAGTGGAGTATTGAAGCTCTCTGGGTGAACAATTGTGCTTTCTTACTTAAGTTGAGCTCTTACTCC
The DNA here is from genome assembly GCA_034696905.1 of Lepidocyrtus violaceus. Lineage (NCBI taxonomy): Eukaryota > Metazoa > Arthropoda > Collembola > Entomobryomorpha > Entomobryidae > Lepidocyrtus > Lepidocyrtus violaceus. The sequence continues at coordinate 4,923 of JAQGAI010002329.1, forward strand.
AGACAAAAAAGGTCTCCATTTGTCCAAAAAAAACATTACACGACATGTGTGTGTACATTCGTGATTCCAGAGAGAGGGGCATGATTTTGCTGCGTACATTTTTTTATTCGAAAATATTACTGCAATGACAGCGGTGATGGAGAAGTCGGCTTAGTACTAGGTAGACATCGTTTGTATGTAAATGTCAGCATTCATTCTGGAAGGCATTCCAGTTGTGCTTGCTCAATCTCTAGCATTACACTGTAATTTTCCTGCATTTTTTTGAGAAAATATTTCATGGTGGGATTTTAACAAATTCTTGTAAATTGTTTTATTAGTTTTGCATTATCATAATCAGAGCTGTCCATCATCATCTTTTTGATGATGCTTGACATTTTCAACCCTACTACTGTCAACTCAATAGCGTCGCAGTTCCAGAAAGTCATTCGAAGTTAGAATGGAAATGAGTAGGTAGTGTACAAATAGCATATTATCGTGTCTCTCGTCAAAATAGGTAAACAACTAAATTGGAACGTCTGCGAAGTTTATTTACCTGTCAGAACCTGGAGTGTCGACATCGTTGTTCTTCCTCATTCGGCAATTCTGCAAAATGCAAAGACTAGCTGAAAACAATTAGGAACATAAAAAAATTACTTTGCATTCAAATGTAGGAACTGAATTTCGCATTCATCAATAAATCGTAATTACTTTGCCCATATGTAAACATAAATTGGAAACAAATGTCTGGTGAAATCTAAAAAGGCAATTTTCACATTAGCAAATATTTTGTTCAGTCCAGATTTTTGTGGAGTCAAATTGTAATTCTATTCTCACGAGCTTACGAAATCCACGCACACATTTTTCATGTGTTAGCCAGCAGAATAATTTAGATGGGAGCTCATATGCCAATTCCAATTTTACCGACCATGCAAATTATGTTAATAATCTAATCTTTTGTTTATCTGCTTTGTAGCTGCTGATGTGAGTGACCACAGCCAAAGTCCAAAGGAAATGAGAGGAGGATGTGTGTCCGATGTGGAGAAAACAATAGATACTGCAATTTTCACAAACTATAACAGCAACATATATACAGTCAGCACTTCAGCAGTATTGTTTATGTGTGAATTGTGTAGACGGGGACTAGATTAGATTAGTACACTACTGCTGTCATTTTATAACATAACCCAAGTTCATTCATCTGTGGGCTGCTTGAAGCAAAAACAAGGAGTGAGTCATTACGAAATCCCGAGGAAGTGTATCGTGAAGATCAGATTGAATGTGTATGTGTAACAATTCTCATTCCTCTCATTTTTGCACAATGACAGCATCAACATCACGTGCACACAAATAAAATATCCGAATAATGTTGGTTGACCACCACCACCGGAATAAAAACAAGAATCCCACGGCACGTTGTTGTGAAACCACCGAACACCGAAGTAACAATTTGTCGATTTCAATTCCGTTGTGTATGTACACTTTTGTCCTGAACCGTGAGTTTGATATGGAGTGAACTTTGAATTACATACCTATCATTTATGATTCATGAAATCCGAGTTTTTGCTCAAGATTATCGAGATACTCTAAACATTATAGTCCTCTGATTTGATGTGAATGTTTCGTGATGTGATGTTCTGAAAGCATGTAAAAAATTGTAATATTTTTGGGTTGAGCTTGAGCATCAGCAGCGAACAGAATAACTGTTTTGAGCCTGAGTTGAGCAAGCAAAGCGGAGTGAGTAAGGAAGGAGCTTTGTATCACCGTCTCACGATATTATAAAACGAACAGGGAAATCTTTTATATGCAAAAAGCAGTCCGGCAATTTCTCGACAGTATTTAGTTGAAAAAGTTCCTGTGAATAAACCGTTGGTTTGCCGGCTTGCTTGTTCTTGTGATGTGATTTGCATGAAGACTTTTTGGGCAGGAAGGTTTTTTCGCATGAAAGGCAGTGATTTAAAAATTGAAGCAGGAATAGTTCATAAAAAACTTCAAACGTTTCGTGAGAAAAAGTGGATGGAGCGGATCAATATTTTCCAACAATGACTCTCCCCTGTATAAAGATTTGAAGAAGTGACATTTTTTTTGTGATTTCGGGAAATTGTGAAATCGGCCAGTCGGGCTAACAAAAATCTTTCTTGTAAGCGTCAGTGATACATTTTCGGAAGCAAAATGAGTAAAAAGGGGAAGAATTCGAAGGTAAGGATAATTGTAGAAAATTACATTGAAATTTTTTCGCGCTACAGTTCCAATATGTAATTTAAAATTTATATAGTATGAAACGAAAAACAGCCCTATTGTCAATCAAAAGATATTTGATTCACTTTGCATTTTGGGAGTTTTCTTCTTTGTTTGAAATCAAATACGGGTAAAGATCTATAGTCTTCAATTCTGACAACGGAACCGACAAATCGTCGCCTTTTCCGATGTTGCGAAGAAAGAGTTTTCAAGCATTTTGGGTGTCTTTTTATGTTTTGAGCTTGTGTTCTTTTGACTTAAAAAACCGAGTTGGACTTGCAGGAACAACGCAACGTTTCCTTAATGCAGTTTTACAATCGTTACTTATAATTAACCAGAAGTAGACATCTATATCTTCCATCGTTTATGTAATAATCATTTACTGGGTTAAGTTTCACTGTGATCTGCTGCTTTACATGTCCTTTTACAAAGCTTCTGTTTGATGTTTGATCTAATGGGAGTGTTTACTTGTTCCATGAATGACGATGACGTAAAAACAGCGTGCAGTTTTTTGGCACACATTTCCGAATCATTTTTCGCTCACACATCTGCGCCCAAATACCTTCCTTCGTATTGTAAACTGTAAATATTGATCCTACACTTTCATGCAAAATGATAAACTTTTGAAATCATTCTTCATCAGGCAACCTTTCCACTACTGCCCCATTATAATTATAAATTAGGTTCTTAAAATTATCTGGACATTTTTTGGAAAAAGTACAATTATATAAAAAATTCTCAAAGATATACATACCTACATTAAAATCAAAAAGTGTATCATTTCAATTCTGAAATGGGAGGAAATTTCCAAAATCCCAAACCACTTATTTTTATAAATTATATCCCGTGTTTACCCAAATGACCGTGTGGTTTGAAACTAAAAGATTAATGCCATATAATTTCGTGCTTGAGTGGGAGGGATAGAATATTATGGTACTTGAGCTGAGAGCAGTCCAGTTCCAGTTGTTTAGTGTGTCATAACATAAAATTTTGTTCAAAAAATTGTCATGCCATATAGTCATAGTCATGAACATACATGCTTGAGTTTTTTTTTGACTCAGTCAAAGTCAGAATCATGTGCAAAGTCAATGATAGTGAGTAGGTAATTGAAATTACAATTGCATGCCTACCCTCCTCTCTGCCAACTTCAATTTCGCAGAATATTCTTTGCTTGTCCCAAAAGTAGTGTCAGTGTCACTGTGAGTAAATCATAAGCCATAAGAGAGCGTAGCAGCCATGAACTTGAACTTGCAATTGTCTTGGCGTTGGCGCTGGTTGCGGTTACATTTTTTTTCTGTTATATAAAATGGCAATTTTTGTTTTTCTACGACGCGGCACAGGCTGTAGCGAACTGACAATGAGCAGTAATTTTTTGCGAAGATTATGTTGCATGTCTCCTGCTTTTAACTGCCATTATCAACGAAGGTAACTATTACCTGTATACAAGTAAATTTCCATGTCTTATCATGCCACTACATGTCTGCATACCTAAAAGTCTCTCGAATATCTCATTTACCTGCATTAAGAAAAATTAGGTATTTCAATGTGAATAGCAATACAGTTACGATTTGACCCATCTTTTAACTTCAGCTTCAGAATACCCATGTTTAGTTTAATGCAGAAAATATGACATTACTTCCTTAATTTTTAATTTAAAGGGAATGACAATGAGTGAGTCAAGTTAACTCGTTAACTTAAAAGGAATGTTTTTCATGAATGGAAATTGTTGCATGGTGGGAACAAAGCAAAGCTGGGCTAAAACTGCAATGCAAACACAGTTTGTCACGCTGTTGTGTTTTAAATAACTTGAAATTGATGATGATGGTGAACGAGAAACTTATTGAGCTAGGTCAGGTTTATCATTATTTAGTAGGTATGCCTAATTTTGTTAGCCTAACAAAAAGCTGTATTCGTAATTACAAAGGTTTTCCTCGTTTTCCACATTTTTTATGTAAACAGCATGCAATTGTAAAAATAGTTTTTCCTGCATTCTGCACTAATCACTCAAAATCCCTGAGGGTGTTTACCACAAAATATCTTGCTGTTTCATGTTTTCATATCAAAGTTGAATGATATGACAATCAATCAAGTTCATTCCTTCTTAATTTTCATACCGCAGGTGTATCCAATCCAGTACAGGTTTAGATGTGCGCTTATGCATAGTACATCAATGAAGTTTGTTTACCTATGTACCAAATCAAAACTGGCAACGATCTATCAAATGATAATGAAAAAATGATGTTGAGCTTTTTTATATCGAACTTGAGGAAAACCGGTAAGCAGTAAAAACTAACTACATACATGGTATACACTATTCATAATTCCGAATCCACAGTGAATAAATGATGGATGCAAATATAAATACCCACGCTACTTTGAACGGGGATGCTCTTTTCGGAAGTTCATTCAACTAATATATTTTTCTTATGCTTTCTTCACTATGTTTTTAAAAAATAAGTAAAAAAATGCCGGGCATGTCGCTTGTAAAGCTTAATACTTTCAATTCATTAAATTGCCGTAAAAATTAGTGAATATGTAACACAACGACAAGTTTGTGTTACATTTTGCTAATTTAACTTAAGAAGAACCGCTTTAGCTTAAACTACACTGCATGTTCTATGTGCGCACATAATGATTGCTATGTATTGCTTCTATCAAATTGGAAGCATATATATGTCTGCCTACCGCTGAAAAACTTCATTGGATTACCGACTATTACTAGATGATTTGCAAAACTACGTCACGTCTCCTTTTACCCATTATCCACGTGACCCGTTACTGATTGATCCTATTGTCAGTGAATAGTGAATATGAAAGCTTCTTAATTAATAAGCCACAAGATAAGACAGTGGGTGTAACGAATACGTGCATAATGCCCATTCGGGCTAATTATTTCTATCAATAAGATTTTCCCGAATTTTCCAGATAATTTATGTTAGACTAGACTTGATTCGATTACATCATGAAGGAAGACTGTCATGTTCTTCTATTGACCGCATGTCGCATATAGCTGTTAACACAAACGGACATCAACATTTTTAGCTATAGCTTGTTTTCAAACCAATCACCAAACCATGCATAATTAGATAAGACATGGTTGTTGCGAAATAGAATATGATTATCTAATCAAAACCTTTGCTTTGTTTCTCTAAAATCTAGTTTTTTGCTCTTCGACTAATACTGAATACAAAAATGTACCTGTATGAATGTTTTGATGATGCAATCAAAGTGTTCGGGGTGACTAATTGTTTTGGCTTTGACATTTGCACTTTCATTTGAAAAAAACAGCCTGGGCAAAACGTATACTTCCACTCAAAATCCTTCTGGTAGGACAAATGAAACGAAACCACTGGGAAAGAATGCATTAATATTAACCAAGGTCAGCTCCATGATGTTTTTTGTTATTAAATATTTACTCACAAAAACTGGAAGCGAACAGGACTAACTTCAATCCATAATGCGAAAGGAGTAGTAATCGGCATAAATCGACTAATAACCATGACTGGTCTTTTTTCAAAAACGCTTTACATTTCGTAGCTTGCCTTTCGTGCAGCTCTTTGAAGAGGCATGAAACCAAAATCATGTATGCTGGCTAAAAAGTATGTTACATAAGTTTGGATACACTTCAACCGCAGCAAATTCCAGTGTAGCAAAAAGTTCGACTATGAACATTCCGAGACGCTAATTGCTGTACTGGGAATTTTATGCTGGAGTGTTTATCCTGGACCTCAAACGACTTGCCAATTTTAAGTAAATACCATTTCGGCTGAAAGTCATCTTAATACTCAGACATGTAGCATTCAACAGAGTTTACTTGCAATAAAAGTGTTACCTCGCCTGTCAGAAAAGGCTCTTTGAGCTGACCATTCATACCCGAACGAAGTGGGACTGATTTGGCTTTGTTTAATCCAGGCTTATAATTTACATACATTCCCTTACCTGGAAAGTTTTTTAGAAAGTTTTCTCTGTAAAATAAAAGGGGAAATGGATAGTAACTACAAGTCAAGGTCTATTTGTGCTAAATATCGTATTTAGAAAGGAATTAAGCACGTAGGTAGATACGAATCCAAACTCAAAGGATGGATGGTATTCGGTATTATTACAATTTTTTCCAAAAGTCATAAAATTCGAATACAAGACCAGACTATTATATAAAAAGCACATAAAATGAGTCGTGTGAAGATTGTTGTTTGGCTTGGCTTTAAATGGATGTTGGTCTAGTTGAGAAAATGTTTGCTGGTGGTTGCGGTAGATTAGATTTATCCACTTTACTTCTTCATCTTGCCCTTAGTAATTTATTTTTTATGCATAATCTATACCTAATAACATCATATCAGTATTCGGAAGAGATAAGTATACATTCCAAATCATACATGTAATATTTTCTTATGTAGGTAGCAAGAATATTGTTGGAATTCCTGTTTCTTGTTGGTTTGCGTTTGTCTAGTCTGTATTCATTTTGATAGGGAAATAAAAATACAACATGCAACAACTCCTCCAGTTGGATCAGAGAAATAGATAATTGGTAATTATATCGATCAAAGTTATAATATGGAGCTATAAGATGTGGCTGTAGAAAAGGGAACAGTCCCACACAGAAGAAGCCTGGGAAGTATGTATAGTCAGTACTAGTACGTTTGGAGGCTTCACAATTTTAGATGCGTCTAAATACTTTTTTACATGCGCATATGCTTGAAAATTGGTTCTCTAGAAAAATCGTACTTTGCACGATAAACAATTTTACATCGTTATTAGCACGAATGTAATAGAAATGGATGCATTCATAATAGAACAATTTGTTAAATTCGAAATAAAGCATTTTCAACGAAGATTATTGCTGGGGGAATGATGATTTCGAAATTGCGTTTCCATTTCCCATGCCTGTATCATCCGAATTGTTCAGGTTCACCTCCAGAGTCAGAGGAGTCAAATAGTTTTTTCAATGATATTAAATTGGTAAATTCAACTAACCAGTTCGGGATATCTGGATCAACTTCCAGTGTAAATTACGAGGATAGTTAGGAAACCGAAAGTTTTGAAATTTTGGATTTTGCTAGTTGCATGCATCCAGTTCTACAAAAATGATTACACCAACAGATTTCTCATTGATAAAATTCTAGGTTTAAAATTGCTGCTCGATGTATTAAAATTATTTTGTTACGAAATGGAAAAAATTCTGAACATTGTTTTATATATATCCCACGACTACTTAACCGTGGCATGTGTGATCAACGCAGATGTACAAATTTAATACAAAGTCAGCAAAAACATAACTTTAATTTGTGGATCCCAGGTACCTCAGTTTAGCAAGGGCAGTTAGCCATGAAGAAATGTGACCCGGCAATAATCTTTTAAAAAACACTTTTTTAATTGTCTGTGTAAAAAAAATAGCA
>JAQGAI010002330.1:0-12529 GCA_034696905.1 Lepidocyrtus violaceus
GCCAGTGGCTGTACTCGACAAACGGTAGAGGGGCCTTCTTGGAAACCCAGTACTTGCAAAACGTTGTGAACAGGCTTGCAAATAACTCGATTAGCCTATCCGTACCCACCTGGGCAAAAGCAGTCGGAAGTGTTATGAATTCTCTACCGCCCTCCTCCTCTTTCGTCACTTCCACAGTCCCATTGATAACTGCTGAAGCAATAACATCCACATAAAAGTCTGCTGAGAAGAACTCAAACTTTAGGGACTTATACGCTTCAGTTTGTGCGTCATTTACGATAGATTTCAGACAAGGGATTTTTGTTCCTTTAACGTAGCATGGGTTAGTTGTTCCAATCATCATTTCACTCTCAATCAGGTCTTCCAACGTTTCCGGAGCTTCAGGCTGATGGCGGAATGTCAACGAAGAAAACAGCTCACTTCTGTACATTTGGGAAACGATGAGAACGACCAAACTCCATAGGCCCCACAACGAGAGTGGCGCTATCTTCTTATCCATGGTCATTAAGCTAGAACTGCCTGCTTGATCAAAAAGAAGTTGGCATAAATCCCTCCAGATAGTTCCAATGTCCTTTCCCAACTTCCGACTGCCCCACAAAACTACTGTGTTGATCCCAATTTTGTTAAGGGCCAAAATCCCGGCAACCAAAAAACTGGAGAGGGCAAGAAGAAGCCAGACGGTGCTTCCCAGGGGCTTCAATATGCCCACGGCTTGGGTCCGGACTTTGGAGGAATTTGGATCTCGATTTATAACAACAAACGAATACGCTTTTTCTTCTAGATCGTGGTGAAGCCAGCGATAGTTGGATTCTTCAAAATCAGTTGGCGACTCCCCTGTCACAATTGTGCGGTAGGCTAACAAAGTTTGTACTTTCTCATACTCGGATTCCCAGTGCAAGTCTTCAGTTTTTACTAAAGTGGCATTCATTTTTTGAGTTAGAAGCAATAAAACACAGAGCTCCACGCTATCACCTCCCCAGTAGATTGGGAACTTGCATTCCCGAAGTGGTCCCAATGATTCCCATCCGTGGTCGTCAGTTAAAATATACTTTCCATGAATGTCGTTGTGAAGCGAGCGCCATTGTTCTTGTATTCCAGACACTCGAACGGTTTGTAGAGGTAGCTCTAGAAATTTACTGGAAAGGGAGGAGTCGCATGGATGGCACACCATGAATATTTCAACAAAGTTGAAAATCACGAGTAAAATTGCATTGCTACCGAGAAATGGATTATGAATGTCAGTATACAAGATTTCTACTGCTTTTTCTGAATGCTGACTGATGATAAGCCAGACAAAGTTGGGTTGCTGATGTTCCTTGTTATATTCAGCAGATAAGTGTATCCCAGCCCATTTCCCTTCAACCAAGTGCGCCATGCAGTGGAGGAAGCTTCTTCGAGAATCAGATAATAATATGGTGGTCAGACTGCGATTCTTTTGGGTTCCCACTGAAGTAATTTTGTACATCAGGTTATTTACTTGAAGTTTTTCTCTTGCAATGTCAAACTCATTTAGCTGGGGCAAGCTGAAACTTTCAACGCTCAGGGAATTTTCTTTGGTCTCTGTGGTTGGACTTGGCTCCAGATAATGAATGTATGTTAGTTTGCAATGAGAGCTCTCAAAAACATTTGCCAAATCCTCAAAGTTGCCACTGTAGCCGCATTTAAAACTAAAAATTAGAAAAAAGGCAGCCAACGCGATTTTCGCCATTTTGAGGTTGGATAAAAAATTCAAATTTATTTCGGTTATAAAAACAAGCAGCGGAGCTAGTTAGTTCTGTTATTGTGGGGTGTAGCCATTTCCAGAACTCACTGAAGGTTATGCTGACATTTAACTTAACTTAAAGCTGGCAGTAAGTAAAAAAATACGCCGGCAACACCGCCGCTCCTGATTATGTGATCAAACAGGCGTGAATTTTAATTTGCAGTTGTAATAACAAAAATGGAGCGTTGAGTGTTCTCATGTTAAAAAGTTTATGCAATTCTTTTTAGCGTTCTGGTCACTTTATTCAACATTTTATGTCAATGATAAACTTATGTTAATCTAAATATGAAATAGTATAACTAGGGAAACAGAGCAATTGTTTACCATGTAGCTCCTTTGCGACTATTTTTTGTGCTTATCCTATCCTATTCATGGATATCCATCAGAAGCTGATTCCGATGTATTCAGAATCATTTCGTCCCAATTAAAAATGAATGTAAAATAATGTAATAAATTTTATTAAAAAAAATATTCATTCCTTTTATGGAAAAGTTTTAAGGCGATTTATGCGAACACATTTTTTTAAATTATTTGAAATTGTCCTTAACAGAACACGGTTGCTTCTTCGTCCTTATTTGCTCCTGGGAACATTATTTCAGAGCAGCTACAATCCGCTTGAAAAATGTTTTTGAATCTTAAGGTGCATAATTCTCTTGTGGGGTCATTCCAAGAAGATCTAGTTCCTCCTCCCCATAAGAAAATCGATGAAACCAATTCGATTCTGAGCTGTAACGTCTTTTCCCATCGCACACTTTCAACTCTTCCATTTACAAATGGATCCAACTGCTGGGAAACATTTCAAACTTTTATGATGATTACCACGATGATATTTGGCGGTTGTGCTGTGCTCACAATGCAATATTATGCTTGTGTGAAATTGCACAACTCAATTCCCATGCCGGGTTTCAATCTACAAACTTTTGATTGCTGGAAGCTACTTAGCTGTCCATATTTGGTCTCGACGCGGTTGCTTTTAGAGTGGTGACTCCATCCCGAAACTGCTTACAAATTGCCAAAACCAACTCAAAGATTGGAATGAGGAGATTTATAAAAATATGGCTAGATCGATGGGAATAATTGAGATCAGGTTCGGCTTTACAATTTTCGTTGCTGAGCTTGACCCCTTTTAACGCGATGAATCGGCCGATTGACAACTTTACTGCAGCTTTTAAATGCTTATCATCACAAAGATAGTATCGCCATGTGGGCTCACACTTTGCAATTCAAGTTAGCGCGTATACATTACAATTTTCTGCAGATATGAAAAATATTTTTCTGGAAAATTTTTGAGTGTCTTTAATTATCGATCATGCCTCCATCATCAAAACTGATAAGATAAACTACATAACACAGCACATTTTCGACCCTACAAAAAACCGAAATATTGGTAGGGAGGGAGGCTGTTTTCCCCACAGTTTAGGCTGTGTCCTGTGATGTATTTAACTATCTATGTATTAGTATTGCGAAAGAAGAAGACAGACGTGTAATCTTAGTAATATGAGAAAAGTGGGAATTTTTTTATACTTGAACTTACCTTTCCTAACTGCACTGCAGTTGGGCTATCTCTACCAAATAATCTGTGAAATTCTGTTTATAGCACTTTATTCACATCATCAAATCCTTGTTAGGTGAATGAAGTGTAAAAAAACAAGTAAGTGAAGTCAACCTAGTTTGGATTGGAATTGAGAAATTGGGTTTAGCTTATAGTGAAGTGTGAATCGCAAGCGTTGGGAAGGAACTGTCCAATCTAATTTAAAAGAATGGCAAGCTCACTGCTAAAGTAATGGTGTAACAATGATAATGACAAGTAAGTTAATTACATCTAAGTGTAAAGTTAACAACGATTTTAACAAAGTTGACTTCTGGGTAACAGTAATAACGAATAACGTGGACGTGTAGATCTTTTTGAAAATGTTACACTTTATTATTGCAAAAAGAAAAACAAGTTTGGATTTTGGGATACTAGCTAATTTAAATTTTGATTTTGATTCCCACCTGTCAGAACTAGCCGGTTGAGCGAATTGTCTTGGGAGTAACCGAGTTTATTTTTTTGTGTGAATGAAATGAAAGTGCTTCACTACAATTTTTGGGGCTTATTTAAATGATCTAACTATTATTCGATTTTGATTTTTTTGTTGGGAATTAAATTGGTTAATTATATAAGTAATGCACTGAACCATTCACTATTATTATTTTAAATTAAGCATCATCAACCTGATAGGGAAGGTCATCAGTCATCATCATCTAGGGAGTGAAAATTTGCGCAGCATAAAATAAGCTATGATGAAACTATTATAACGAGTTCCATAGGAAACTAAAATTGCAAACAACAACTTCACAGATTAATTACTTTGGTTAAGCATGGTCAATGATTACATAACATAAAATGCTCCACATTTAATCAGTCAATCTAATTAGACCCTCCACATTTCTGAAACATAAGTTGTTATGTGTATCAGTTCCAAAATCCTATAACCCAGAAGGAGGAAAAGCTGAAAGGTATTCTAAAAAATGTTAATGCGGAAATTTTTTTTTAAATTAATTTTTATTGCTATTGATGATTTCCCTGTCAATTTATGCAAATGATTGGTTTACTTTTTTTTCTCTGGAACAAAAAATACTGTAGAGCATGTTCAATGGAAACTGCATCATGTGGGAAACATCCATATTATCTAATCTAATTAAAACCGACAAGCCCACTGCATTAGCGAAGCGAAACTTATAATGATGATCGATCGGTATCTATGAAAGTTGATTTACGAGGGAATTTACGGAGTATAGATTGAAATGCAAATACATAGTTTATGCTTCATTTAGTATTACATAAATCCTGTTTGGATTGTTTGATTGTTTGATACAACTAAAATCAAATAAAATTTTTAATTGTGTAGTTTTCCCCCTCTCAAAAATGATAAAAAGGGATTTAAAATGTAAAAAAAACAAGTTTAAAAAATCAATAAAATGACTCGGTTCACACGTCCATGTTTATTCGAATAATTTCGTTTTCATCTTTACCCAGCCGTTTATAATTGTTTTAAATCGGTTAAATCCCAGCAAAATTTGGCTTGCTTGCACAAGCGAAATAGACTTCGGGTTATGCTCATGTATGTCTAGATAGCAGCTAATCAGTTTTTTAAGATCAACAAAGTAATTTTTCTTGAACTTTGAAGGTGCACTGCATCCTGGCGGTTATAAAATCGCGGAGAACATGTCTCGTCGCGGACTGTTCCAACTATTCCTTCCTGGAGTCAAGTAAACTTATCGAATAGTTCTCATATTGCCCCAATCCAATCTCATTATAACGTACTTGAAAATGGACAGCTACAGTACTGACTACGGTTATGGCCGGCTGCCATTTGATTCGTTGCACTCCTGTTCCTCTCAAAGTTTCCAGTGGTTTCCAATCCCGAACTTCCCAACAGAAGAGTCCAAACTGATATTTGACGACCAAAATCAACCAAGCAGGAACAGTAAGCTTCCCAAATGGGAGGACATGAAGTACTGGGTTTTGGGAGCGTTTGTGCTCATACTCGTTCGTAGATTTGTGGAAAGGTATGAATTTTAAATGGGATTCAATTTATTTTAAAGTTCTTTACGAATTTATTTGAAAGCTATCTAATTTAATTTTCTTAATTGGTTTAGAAACATTTTTCAGCCGATTGGACAAAAACTTGGAATAAAAGCCGGGAAACCTGCAAAGATCGAGCGAATTCCATGTAAGAATCCGAGGGCACTTCCCAGCCTACAAATTGCTTATAATTTGTCGTCAAATAAGAAGCTGGACGAAGTACAGTTGCAGTCATTGGTCCAAGAAACTGGTCTGGCTCCAAGGGAAATCGAGAGATGGATGAGGAGACGCCGGGCATTCGAGAGGCCTTCTATTCTGGTCAAATTCTGTGAATCGGGGTAGGCTAAAAGCTTAAAATTTGCTCGTCCTCGATTCTGTCGGTACAGCAGTTGCAGATGTAGTTAAAATTAATCAAGGCAAATGAGTTCTCATCGATAATGGACTGTTTGTTGATTTTGCAGGTGGAGATTTACGACCTACGTTGCTTCAACAGTGATTGGGACATTTGTTTTGTGGGATAAGCCCTGGTTCTGGGATTTTCATTTGTTTTGGGCGGAATACCCCAATCATGTGAGATAAGATAAAAATAAGAATGTTGACAATCTAAGATTTTTGTAAAACATTAATAATTAATTATTTTTAGGAAGTGTCCAGCGAAAACTGGTGGTACTACTTATATGGCGGGAGTCTCTACGGCAGTTTCCTCTTCACACATTTCTTCGACGTGAAGAGAAAGGATTTTTGGGAGATGCTGATTCATCACATTCTTACGATTGGGCTGCTGATTATCACCTTCATCCTGAACCTAACTCAAATTAGCAATATTATCCTGCTACTCCATGACTGCGCGGATGTCTTCATGGAGCTGGCAAAAATGGCAAATTACATAAAGAAGGAGGATTTGGCTACCGGGATTTTCGTTGGGTTTACCATAATTTGGGGGATAACTCGTCTCTGGATATTTCCAGTGAAGATCATTTATCGGTAAGGAAACGTTACTTACTTTTAAAATATTAATTTTTTAAAGTTAAATATTTAGTTTTAGTTTAGTTAAATGTTAATTATATTTACATATTTCTGATTTAAAGGGAACTATGGCTCCATGGGATTAAAGCGGGAGGGTTGGCCAGCCATGTCGGATACCCCATTTTGGGGATGTCGCTAACCCTCATCGGGCTGCATTTATTCTGGACATATTTCATCTGTAGGATTGCATTGGCTGCTATGTTGCCTGGCCAAGGAAAGGTTGGTTCAATTCAATTAGTTTCACATTATATGAGAGGGGAAAGGGCTTGAAAGGAAAACCCAATTTCAGGAGAATACAGTAAGCACGATTTTGTTTTTAGTAATTAATTAAACTTGGCTATTTTTATTTCTTTTAATTAACCTAACATTGGAGAAGCAAAGGGATTCCAGGAGCTCAAGTGAATCATCGGATTCTTCATCTGACCACATGATGGATTCAAAGGAGCGAGTGTGGGCCAGAACGCCTAAAGTAAAACATCTAAGGTCAAAACCTCAAACCTAAGGACCGAAATATCTAAGGTTTCAAAACATCTAATAGGTAATAATATCTACGATTCTAAAATATCTAAGAGGTGAACATGTCTAATGTTTCAAAACATCTTAGAGGTGATAATATCTAAAATTTCATAATATTCATGCCACAAACATACACGAGTATGAAAATGCTAAACACCATTTTCTCTCTCGCTTGTATCCGTTTCTAATGCTGCATTTGCAGAATTTACATAGGTAGTTCCTTTGCAGCCATAATCACACCGGTTTCTAATTTTATTAGTTTTGGTATTGACTTCTCTTCCGTTTTTTAATGTCCGACCTAAAGGCAAGTTGATTGAGAATAAGAAATTTAAATCTTCCACTGAAAAACTTAGGAGCTCGGCATCCCAAAAACAAAGGTCGTGTGTTAGTTTTCAAAATAATCTACATTAACTCAAGCTACATGTAGTGGACAATGATGAAAATAGAAATAATAAGTACTGGAAAGTACTCAAAATTTTGGGAGAAAGAATGTGAGTAGTATTGGTAGTCCACAAAATACTTTTTTACATCAAATGAGCATTACGTATCTTAGGACTAATAGAGTTGGCCTTTGAGTGGTATGCCGTAGTGAATATCAATGCATTTATGCTGTATACACTTTTTATTGTTTAACAAATGAGAGGGATGTTAGCAATCGATAAAAGCGGCGGATGCATCCATACAATTTTCAACCATCTTCCTCAAAAAATCTTCCATTTCAGGAATCTTTGCAGAAGGGAAAGTTTAGCCATAAAACATAGGTCAAAAGATAGTGGAAGTAGAAGTACCAACATAACATTCCCTATTGGGACAGTCCAGCTTGTCAGCTCTAACAAATCTAACACAATTTTAAAGATATTATTTGCGATCAAAAAATTAAAATCTTCACTACATTTAGTAGGTATTGGGTATTATGCAATTAAAATAATATATTGGTTCCTACTCTATGGGAGATGAAAAATTGGTAGCCCACTATATACATATTAATAATAAAATAATAAAATAAAAAGCATATTTCTATAAGAGGAACAAAGTTTTCAAATATTTTACCACACCACAATGGGCCGTTTTAATCACATACGTTGACAAACTCGTAATGAGAACGAGAAGCTGACTTCACAATTATGTAATTGAAGAAGTATCAGAGAAAGTTAAGTTACATATATATTCTTAAGAGATAATTAAAAATCATAGAAGGAAGCGGATAAATGATAAAAAATTATTGGACGTTCGAATACAAAACTATTTTATCTTAAAGTTCAGTGGGATTAAATCCAGATCACTAGTCAGCAATACAGCCGTGCCTGTTTCCGAGAATTTGGGAAGAGTGAAAATTTTTGTTTTCATCCATTCCATGGCTTCAAAAGTCTCCTGATTTCCGACCACAAAGAGATGTGGAAGAGTATCTACAAAAAACACCTCGTCTTCTACACCGGGATGGAGGGGTAAAGTGTCTGGAGCTGTAGGGCATAGGTGACCCCAGCGTAATAAGTTCTGTGCCATATCCAGGGGAGTAGTTGCTTCAGAATTCCTTATAGCATCAGTCACATTTTGTCCACTTGATAAAATGATATCCAATCCAACACTTTTCTTTTCATTGGAGATGGGAACTTCTACTCTAGCAGGATTAGACAGTGCTTTAAATGTAGAGCGACGAGATACTCGGGGTAGCACACAACGGTGAATCGGAGCTTGTGGAAGCATCGGTTTTGAAGGATCATTTTCACTGGGCAAAAGTAAAACATCCATAGTTCTCTGAAATATTAAAAACAAGTTCATAAAAGTACTTGTCTAGGTCAACACAGTATTAGAATAATATAAAAAAGAAAAAGACAATTTCGATAACTCACCGATATGTGATCAAGCTTTTCATCTACTTTCGCAGTAATGCTTGCCAAGTTGGATTGATCTTTACCCAGTCCAATCCCGAACGTGTCCCCCACGAAAAATACTGTTGATCTCTGTTTGATATTACCCTCCTGTTCCATCGGGCATCCCGATAGTCCTTCTAAGTAATCAAAGAACAGATCGGCTTGAACACCTTTCCCGCTACCAAGTTCCATTCCCGACACGAATACCTGCATAATAAAAAAAAGACAATAACATTTTTAACTAAAACTATTAAAACTATTTAACTACAGAAGAAATTTCTCGTTTCAGAATTCCAAATGTAATGAGTAATTTTTCACCATTACCATTTCAATGTCCATCTTTTTATCCAAGATTGGTCTTGGAATCGGGGTTGGAAAGATGACATCAGTGACCTCAAACTTTCCACTCATATTAGGTCTCCCTTTAACGGCACAGACTATCCCGTTAACCAAGCTCCCAATAGTGATTCCACTTCCTGGGGTTGGCACCAGTTGAACTCGTGTTGTTTCATCCTCTAGTTGAATGGTATCCTTATCACTGGTGAAGTTTGTTCTTGGTTCAACTGGAACCATAAGGTTTTCTTCGGCAAGCTCTTGGAGGATAGATGGCTTTTCGGGTTGGTACTTAAAAATAGTTCCAATTATGGCTGAAAACAAACAACCAACAATTATTTTTTAGTTAACGAATTGATTTGTCAATTAAAATTCGACACATGACACCATAAAAATGATAAAACCAGCTTATCTTTATCTTACCGACTGTAACGCCCTGCCGAAATGAAATATGCTGTCCATGATCCCCCGATTTCCTGTTCCCATTGCCATTACTTGTCCCTGCACCCCCGTCACCGGAAGTCTTCGCCTGGGAGAACTCACAAAGCTCTGCAATTTTCTTCAACTCCACACCTCCCCACTCCGACTTCACAGCCTCCTCCAATTTAGGCCTGACTGTAAACAACCTCACAGAATACGCGTGACAGTACTGGCGTGAGAACTGGCGAGGGATTTTCCGACCATCCAGCTTCTCATCAACTTTAATTGATGCCGACTGTCGATCCAATTTACCACCTGGGATCAGGCTCCCCGGTTCCGAAAGCAGGGACTCCGATTCTTCAGTCAACTTCATGTCGAATTCAATGTTCTTCTTAACTTAACCAACTTCAAAACCGTTGCTGAATGTAAAATGGAACTCTAACTTAATTGGATATGATAATACTTTAAATTAAAAATTAAACTGTCATGAATAAAAATCAATTGAGAACAAAAAAATAATTCCTTTCACTAAACTGACTTGTGGGGACTCTACGCAAAATACATCTACGAAACGAAACAAGGACAGAAATGACAACAATAGACGGCATATGTTGCCGCTGTAGATTTGAGCGGCTTTGGGGAATCGTGGGAAAAAGGAGGCGAACGAAATGCATTCAGGTTTGAACATGATATGATCCAGATTTTTGTTTCTGAATGGGATCTTTGTTTTTTTTTAGTAGATAGAGTAGAGGAAGAGGATTGATGACACTGATGATGAGGATGAGAAATGAAAGAGGACTTTCTTTCATGGATTTTCAAAAAATGCAAAATGCTGAATGAAGTGAAGAAAGACTGTCCGATTTTCAAGTTTTCGTACGTGAGCTGATTTTGTCTAATAAACTGAACAAATTAATAACTCGACTACTGACTACTTTTTCAAATTACTTACTGTTACTTATCGATCGCGTAATTATTCGGAACATTGAACATGCTGACAAAAAATGTAAACCGAACGAACTTTAATTTCAACTAAAGAATGTTACTTTTCCAAACCAAGATCAAGATGACGAAATATTTATATTATATATTACATAATGCAAATAATCAAATACATAATGCAGTACGTCAACACAAAGGAGGTTTTTTAAATGATCCAGGCATTAAGTCGTTTAGTTTAGTTTAATATGGGTAACGAATGACTAAATATTCTAAATGTCAGTTACGAGTACATTAATCAATTAAGAACAGATTTTCGCAATTTTGAACAATAAACCCTAGATTTAGGACAAATGAAATCTTACATTAAAAAAAATAAACAGAGTAGGATATTTTCAAGAAATAGGGTGCTGTCTGTCAGAACAGATGGCTGACAAACTGACAAGATTAAGAATTGTTAAACATTACGTTACTGTACAGTATAGTTTTGTTATAGATGCAAAATATTATTGTATAAATGAGTGGTAAGTAGTTTACGTTTACATAAAATTACTATTATAATTACAAGTATTTCGCACAATTCATTATTAATAGAAATGATGTTTTTTGACATGTAACAAATAGCTAAATACACTAAATCATATAGTGAATAATGTTAGGTTTTCGCTATCTTTTTCTGCTGTTGTTGGGACTGGGCAGCCATTTGCATCTGCATCATTTTTGCTTCCAGAACTTCGGTAATAGCTATTGGAAAAGCAAAATAACAGTAAAATTATTATTGACCAATTTACCGATCACTCCAAAAACTTGACTGTAAATTCCCTTTCTTCAAACTATACTTATTTATAACTTTTTTAACGACATGAGTGAAAAGCTTTTACCTTGTCGTACAGTTGCTTTCTCGCGTCCTACCGTTTGAACTTTCTCTATTTGCGTTGTAAGGAATTCAACTTTGCGCTTAAAATAATCCTGGGCTTCTTCGATTGTCTGTAAAATTGATAAATAGTAAACATTTTAACCATTTCATTAAAATCAAACTATGATTATCCTTATGCGCTTATCGAAAGTAGTTTCACTCTTGCTCTGGAATTCTTACCTTCTCCACATAATATCCTGTACCTACATCTATCCAAACGTTTTCAGCGTCTTCCAGCTCCCCTTTCACAAACATCTGTAAAAATGAAAACATTGAAAACCATCAATTAACTTAACTGTTAGTGACAATCCAATCCATGATGAAAAACGAACATTTAATATTTAAATCTAGAATATTACCGATCCAGTGACCGGAACCAACATCTCCTTCCTCTCAGGATTTATACTCTTGACACAATGATTTGACTCCTGCATCTTCATCTGGACTTCTTTAAGTTGTATAATTGCATCCTGATAAAACTGTAACTCCTGCTCCACTTGCTGTTTCAACTGGGCAAGTTGCTGGGGCGCTAGGGTCATTAAATTAATTACATTCCCTTGCTGCTGAGGACCGCCTCCAGGAGCACCTGAAGGACTTGCAACCTCCTTGCCGGCTGGATTCTTTTGTGGTGACATTATTCAACTTTTACTCCTTCCTGTAACACAAATAAATCCCATGAAAATGTAAAATTATAAACTACAGCGATTGTTGATGTTCAACAATCATAAATCAAAGTGGCAATGGCAAATGATTAATGAATCATTACAAAACGAGTCAGCTATCAGCTTTAAAAATTGACAGGTCACAATTCACAATTTACACATTGCCTTTATATTATACGAGAGTAAATACAATTATTACATAACTTAACTTACCGACTTTACTTGAAATCAAACTATTTTGATGATGATATGAAAGTAAATATGTTTACTGTTGTATGCAATATTATGCAACTTTGAAGATCGGTTATTAACTTTTTCTCAGTTTCAAAACAGTGATACATCAACACGATCACCAGTTGCAGCCAAGTTGATTTCAAGAGTTGTGGATCCAATTGACCGCTTTGTATTATGCCATGTTTGGGGTCATCTGAGACTGCCGAAGAAATGCCAAGCGAAATAGACGATCCCATCCCATCAAGGGAGTAGAATAAGATGCATCTCATGCTATGTTACGACAAC
>JAQGAI010002331.1:0-12529 GCA_034696905.1 Lepidocyrtus violaceus
CCGGGAAGCAAAACTCTTTCTTTTGTTTTCCTCAAGGCAAGGCATCGAACTTGTTTCGATCTAGACATCCCAAAAACTGATTGTGTGGGAGGGCGCACGGCAACCTACTTCATGGCACCAAATTCCCCATGGAATTCAACATAACAATGAAGAGAGGGAAAGTTGAGTTGAGTTCATTTTACGGAGGAACTGATCCTGCAAACGAGTTGTGCAGTAACGATCTACAGAGAACGATTGAAGCTACCATGAATGGAATTCCGACCTCTCCGAAAGGTCCCTTTATAGTCATATTGCATCACTCTCCTGTGCAGTAAAAAATACACTTACTCCCATCAAGTCGTTGGGAAACAAACAAACAGGCGGTTGGTCTGTTTTGTGCAATGTCTGCATGTAGACTACACAAAGCCATGTGTAATGTAATGTAGTTCAGCAGTAGCATCCAAACAATTCTTGGGGGAATTGCAAAAGAACTGTTTTTTTTTCATGAATAGTTTATTTGACTTCCTACGCAGCGCAGTTCCGCGTGGCAATTGTCGTTGTCGTCCTCATCATCATCATCACTTTCAGTTTATTTTGGCCTTGCACGTGGCGAAATTAAATTGAAAAAGTAAACTGCAAAAAAAAAACTTTTGTACACGGACTGACATGCATGTATTGAGATCCACTATTCACCGGAAGTGAAAGTAGAAACAGAATTAATGCGAGTATATGCTAGCTGGGAAGTTGCAAGATAAAATTCATTTACAGAGTTGTGCTTTGGGTTGGTTTGGGAAGCCAATGCATGCAAGAGAACAACCGGATTTCAATTATGTGGCATTTGGCGTGACATGTATTTTTTGTTCAAACAAAATCCAACCATGCAATAACAATAATATACAATTTGCAAACTGCAGGTCCTGGATTTCTGGGAATGTGGGAGGAATGCCTTGTTTTGACTTTTTAATCAAATATGCGTGGGAGAAGAGGCATTTGGGGGGTAGTTCCTCCCAAACTAAAAACTAATTTAATCTTGTTCCAGTGTTTACTTGAGAGCGGAAGGTGGGTTTAATTTAACTCATTTTTATGGATTTCATTTAGCAACCAACAACGGAGATTGCGAATTCCACATGTTTGCTTTTTTGTTGCATTTGCAAGCTCGGAGGTCTCAAGCCATACGTAACCTTATTGCTTTGTTTTTGTTGCTTTTCGTAACAAAAGTGAAATCCTGAAAATCAATACAAGAAACAATTATTTTATTTCAACATTGTGTGAACCAATGTAGTAGAGCTTCGCAAATTGTCTGCCAAGAGAAACAAAATGTGTTACTGATATCACTATCACCATCACCCTCCTTCTAGAATAGGCTATTCCCTAAAATGGATAGTTGTTGTTGTTGTTATAAATAAACTCCATCTCAGCTCGTGTGCATTTTATAGACTGGAACTGAATCCGGTTCAAGTTCGTTCATTCCAAAAAAAAAATAGTTCAGTTCAGCATGATTCAATGATGATGGGTAAGGCGAGTGCACTGGCACGGACGGGCATGTTCTTGCTGCGTTCCATAATCAAATTACTTTTATCATCATCTGGATCCAGTTTCAACTTCCTTTTTGAATTTTATTACTTCAATATACTCCGTTCCACTCTCAAAATCATTCGCGGAACTTGATAGTCAACGATGATATCAAATGAAGAGCGCTTCATCCAAAGCTAAAATGCTTTGTTTCAGTTTGCCCTGTCAATTTGTCAGTTTGTTGTTCTGATACTGAAGAAAATGTTGCGAATTTAAATTGTCAGACAATCTGACAATTGAATCCAAATCCTCCGTTGTTTTGTTGCTTTTGAATTTAGTAAATCATTCCTCCATTACAAAATTTCTCTACACTTTTTGTTATAGATTAATAGCTATACTAATAACAGCCGGATTTATGACAGGTTTACAGATGAAGAAATGCGGATTTCATGGATTATTTTAACGATCGATGACAGTCGAACACAAATACAGAATACATAGATACAGCCGCCTACGTAGATTTCTTGCTTGTGGTTGCAAAATGACAAATTTGCAAGAGATTGTCTCTGAGAGAGAGCCTTCCGGACTTGTTAATTAAGTGTCATAACTTTAGTGACAAGTCAGACAGAGACAACAAGAACGAAAGCAGCTTTTTCATGGCTTTAGGTAAACAAGCCTGTGACACACAGACAGGTTTTCATGTGGGAAGATTTTTGCAAAAGATGAGATCATTAACAAAAACGTCAATGCCATCACATCATCATATTTTCGTGCAATGTGCAGACAAGGACTGAGACACCAGAGCAGAGATTCAACTTATACTTAACACGAGACGAAGAATTGCAAATCAACTCTTTCATATTTTTTGGTCAACAACAGTGAAACTTTATAAGGGAAGATATTAAAAATGAACAAATAGGTTGTTTTACAAATTTTCAACATATATTGGCACTTTTTCCCCCAAAAAAAGAAATCAAAAAGTCTAGATGACCAGACGACATTTATAACCCAAACCAGACCAAAAAAAACAAACTTCGTTTTGCAAAATATGGAAAAAGTTGCATTGTAAAGTTTGAAAGAGTTATTTATAAAACAAGTTAAGTAGTTTGCATGACTGAATTGCAAATTGGGCTTGTCCCCAACCACATCCATTTCAGTTTCATGTACAAAAGAATTTAGATGGTAAATTGTTTCAAGCGTTTTTTCCAACCCAGTTCATCACCAACTTGACAAAGTTTAGTTATAAAAACTTCAGCTTGACTCAGGTCGGCTCATTAAAAAAACCAATTGATTAATAATCACATGAGGACAAGGCGATCGAGGTGATTATCAGGCAGGGGCACGTTGAATCATTTTGGCTGATTCCAAGCAGCCTCATCAATTTTCTTGTAAGGGATAGGGATGCACACACACACCCAAACCAGGTAATTAATCGTGCGAGAAAAGGGAGATAATTATGCATGTGTCCATGCATTACACTCATGTCATTACTCATCGGCCAGGTATTTTTTAATTACAGAAGCCGTCCATTGTTGTTTGGTTCGGATTTCTGTGCAGTTCAATGGGTACAGGATAATGCTTTTATTGTTAATGGATCAACGAAACAGGATATTATATTGAAAAGAGGGACTTTGATAAGTAAAACTAACGACAAGTAACAACGCTGCTCGTTTTTTTATTAGCTGGATGGAAACTGGTCGATTGGCTTAGGTGGTATAAATCTCCCATTTCACTACATGAAGTTCCTTGAGTTTATCGAAGCGAATAATTAGGAGTTTCAGGCCCACACCTACTTAAATATCCAGCCAAAATCATGCAATTTCCTGTTTCATAAGTTAGGTCATGCACATGTTGCTTACTAATTTTTTTTTTAAATGTTCGCGTTGATGACATAACCCAGTCGACTAAGATTTTGCAACAAATCGATTCTTACCTAGCAGAGCCGGCTCCCCCACCCGAAACTTTTGATCCACCTCCACCATGAAGCTGGAGAAGCTCAACTGGAATCCATGATTAATGGCTTGGACCACCAGCGCACAAAACACAATGATCCAGCCCCACTGCCCCTCCGGATAATAGTTTTGCCAGAGTGTGATCACCTTCTTCACATCCCCGTTCGCAGTGTTCACCTGCAAGGCCATTGCCCCCGTGGCCGTCCCATTGGCGGACGGGATCTTGCCCTCCGTCTCCGGATGGAGCGTTTTACAATTCACATTCCCGCCCCCTCCCAACACCCCAACTCCATTTCCGGTAACAGCCATCCCAATCCCATTCACTCTCCCTCCAATACCTCCATCCGCTGGCGCCCCACTGCCTTTGCGAATATTCGCCAATCCTCCTCCACCAGCATTGTTGCAATTAGCCCCTCCAATCCCTTTGTTGGAGGAGACGGAATCCGACTGAAGACAACTGTTCTCATTGCTGCTCAAATGACCTCCGGTGTGATGATGATGAATGGGCGTGTTGTTATTGCTGCTGCTCCGCTCACTGACGCTGCTGCAGAAGAAGGCGTCCCTGTTGATTATCTCCCCTTTGCTCAGTATTATCCCGCTACTGGAGTCCCCACTGCTCCTTCCCCCGGGCGGACTCACACTTTTCACTTGGAACACTTTGGAATGGGGACAGTAGTCCTTGTGCCCATTGTTGTTGCTGCTGGATGATGTGGTGGTGGAGGAGGAGACGGAGGAGGTGGCTGCTAAGCCCGGGGAAAGGGGAGACCTTTTCTCCTGCTGCTGTTGCTTCTTCTTCCGGGAGTCCCGGCTTTTCTTGCGGAGAAAGTTGAACTTGTTCTGGATGGGCTGGAAGCTCCCGGAAACTGTGGAACAAAGTTGAATCGAATTATATTAGCGCGAGCTTATCCAGTTTAAAAAAAAAGTTTTCCCGTATTTTTTTTCGGGATGCATTTTGGAGGCTTTTCCCGGGAGCCAAAGGGCATATGCGTCCGCTTAACCTATTTTTTTTGCAAAGAAAAGTTTTTGGGTGCTTTCTCTTCCTTTCCTTCCTTCCTTAACAAAAATACATACTTCAATTAGGGAGAAAGTAGGCATATTATGCAGCGCAGCGGAAGGAAAATATATCCTTTGAGCAGATCCAATTTTGTAAACAGCGAAGGGAACGTACCTAGTTTAAGAGAGAGAGAAAACCTTGTCATGCCACATCCCATTATTTCTTCATTGAAGGATAATCATATCATAACCATCAACGTTTTCATATGTGTGTGCATTAGTACATTCCTGGCTAATAATATGAATGGCTATAGTACATATTCCTCTCATCCGTCCCATCAAATCAACTTCTCGTTGGTGCACCCTTCCATTTTTTTTTCCCAAATTCTTTTTTTTTTCTCGTCTTCATTTCCGCCAGTTATACATATGGCCAAAGGTCTCATTTTTCTTTTTTTGTTTGCAGGGACATGCTGGAATAAGTAGTCAGAGAAAGATTGCTTTCTCCCCATAGTCTCAAGGAAAAGCTGGAGGAGTGGAGTGTGGACATGAACATTCCGGCTTATGGTTATTATTATCATTACGTGCTTTATCTCCTCTGCCCCATCCTTACCAGCACGTTTGCAAAGCAGATGCTGCCAAGAGAGAAAACTGCAGAAAAGTTTATTTCTGGGAAGAAGAAAATTGCATTGACATAATGGATGTAGGACGAAGAAGTGGCAGTGCAATTGGTCCACTGTCATGTTCCACTCATATGTAACGTGCTACAAGTTAATAAGCTGTGCTGGGAGAGGATTCGAAAAAATTCGCGAATCCCTTCTCAGAATGCCCCATAAAATTTCAAAAATATTTTTAAAACATCCTTACTAGATTCCTTTTTATTGTCAGGCGATCGGACACTGCTGCCCGTACCACTACTTGTTTGATGAGATGATTGTTGGATTGTTCCGGAAGTGGAGAAAACATTGTCCTCTTCCGTGACTGGATAAAGACTAGAAACTTGAACTTGAAGGATTTCATTATTATTATGTGGCACAGAGGAACAGTTCCCATCATCCGGACCAACAACACTTTCACCATTTATTGGGGGTGCAGTCCATATCGATGATGATGAATTCGATCGATCATTTTTTAATGAACTTGACTTATGACCCCCACACACATCACTTGTTCGAGTCAACACCTCGTGCCTCTTTGTACTGTCGTTAGGTTGGTGATGATGATGATGATTGCAAGTGCAAAAGCTATGATCCGCATGGCCACCACCACTACTCCCATGGGACCCCACAATGTTTATTATTCTAGGTGAGAAAATATGGTCATGTTGCTCGTTGTGGTCGCCAACCGGAAGGTTGCTGTTCCCATCATCAGCATGCGTTAATAGCCTCAAGGAACTTCCCTCTTCATAAACAACATTGTACTCTGCTGTGTTCGTGCCAGGATCACCTCCTCCCCCTCCAAAGTCATAACAAGGAGGAGTGTATAGATTGTTATTGGGAGTGGGAATAATTTTTGTTGAAGGATTAATAGCCCCTTGGCTTGGGCCATTAAGATCGTTCTTGCCGGAAGTAGTGACGACGGCGATGGTGTTGTTAGTGGTGGTGGTTGCTATTTTCGAACAATTATTCTGAACATGATGAAGGTTCTGTTGGTGCTGATTGTTGATGAAGTTGGAGTTGATTTGGCCGTCGGGGAAGATCTGGTCTTCCGTCCCGATGATGACCTCCCCGTTCTCCGTTATCACCCCGAGGAGCTCCACAGGCCAGGTGTATCTCCGTTTCAGCTTGGATTCCAGCATCACTTTTCAACAACAAAGAAAAAGCAAATTGGGGGAATAATGACAAGCTGGAAAGTAGAAGCTGACAAGCTACGGCACAACCATTATTGTTCCCATGTTGGGGTGAAAGTTTGTTCAGGAATCTCACTGACAACATTCCACTTATTTAACATCATGAACTTTCACTTTTGTGACAATATTTTTCCCTGGAGAAAGTAATTTTTTGTTCCTCTAAATTATTTCCCCCTTTTTAATTAAATAATATTTTTGTACTTGAGTATTTTGACAGCAGTTTTTTGCTACCTAACATAATGCTCCATGATGATGATAGTTTGAGAGAAACGTGGTTGGGTGAGAAGTAGGCAGTTTAGCAGTTTGGCATTCCGTTCTGTAAAAGTGAAGAAAAAAACGTGTAGAGTTGTGCTGTTGAGGTCCAACCTACGACTGACGTGACAGAAGCTGAGGGAGGGAGCTCCTCCGCTAGATTTTTCTGCTGTTGCGTTGTTGTTAGCCTTTGCCTTGTTCATTGAGCAGCTTTTTCCACCACCAACATCGCATCATCGTGCATAAGTGACGCGTAAAAAACAGAGAAACCTAATGCCAGACGCTGTGTGCAAAAAGCTGAAGCAAACATGAACGAAAGGAAGCTGCTGAACTACGCACCAACCACGTTCCTCGATTCCAATGTATTGGAAAACAGAAATTCAAGTCTAGTTGATAGACTAGTGGGAATTAAAGTGAAATGGAAAGTGGCAACTCCAAAATTCGAAATGACCATGCAGTTTCATACATTTTCTCTTTAGTAAAGAGCTATTTTTGTCATTAATCTAATCATATTCCTATTCCTAATTAAATCTTAAAATTTTGTGGGGCATTGTGAGATTTGCCTAAGCATTTGAAGTGTTCTTCCGTTTAAAGCAAAGTGTTTCTTTTTGAGAAGCCGCAATCACCTCTTCGTGTCGGAATTCCATAATAAAAAGTACTAATCCAACATGATATCCGTGTTGTTCCATACTCCCGTCCCTTTCCACCAAAAAAGGAAAGAGCTGAAACTGGAAATCTGGCTATTCCATTTTACTTTCCGTTTCTAATTTCCAAAAGCTGGAATATGTAAGTAGCAAACCACTTTCCCATCCTGCCATGTCATCCAACGCTTCAAGTTGCAATTTTCAACCTGTGGGAAATAACGTACCGGCTCGTTTCCCATTGAGGTCCGGTAATTTAAGCCGGTTAAAATTCCCATAAATTCCAGTCAACCGTAAACCAAACCCATCCAGCCACTGTCTGTTTACCTCGTCCTTTCCCATTTTACAAATTGGAAGAGACGGAAGAACCATAACATAACATAGTTCAGTTTTTTTAGCACACTTTCGCATGCAAAATAACGATACAAAATATATGTAACATTTTTGCAACAGGATCGGATCGGACAGCGACCCTAAAACAAAAGCCTCTCATTTTCTTGTTATCCAACTTTCTTCCTTTCCTTTACCAAAAAAAACAACAATAAACTGAATGGGGAAAAGCATCCTTTTTTTCCAAATTGTGAAAACTTCTCTTTGTGGCTTGGCTTTCTTTCCAACAAACTTCCGTCCTTTTTTACCAAAACTTATGGTCCTTTTTATAGCTGGACTGGATTGTGCTGGAGAGCAATAGCAATAGCAATATCAGTTTTACTTACGCCATTTCCCATATCACGTCATATCACATTCACATCAACATCAACAGAACTGTTGTTTCCCAAGCGGGATCCCAAAGAAAGAAAGCTCCCACATAAGCCCAGACAAGAAAAACAAATATGTTTGGAAAAAACCACCACGATATCCCCATTCATATCCACTTCGAAAAAAAAATCCTTTATTGCTTCTCCGGTACATTTTTTAGGCTAGACATGTAAGCACATATCCGGTTTGTCGCAAAAAATCCTCCATCCACTTTCCACTTCCTGTCCCAAGCTGAGTTCAGAAAAATAGGAATGAATTCGACATGAGATAGGGACCATTGCCATATTACCGTATTGGCAATATTGAGGCAGGGCGACCGACATTGGCTGCTCCTCTCTTCGGCCGGCTTCCATTCTCTTTAGAAGTTGTTGTCATTTGTTGTCAATGATAATTTCCCACAATCTCTCTAGATTTGTTTTCTCAAGTTTTGCCCAGTCTGCACTTTTTTTTTTGTCAGAATGAAATCTGTTGAAAAAGAAGTACTGTCAGTAATGATGTGGGAGGCTTTGTCTTTATTTCTCATCCCAAACAAAGTTGAGCCACTTTGGTGGGAATAAAGCTAGAGCAAATGATTATGGATTTGGACGGGTGGGTGGGTGCTGCTATCATCAATTCTGATTTAGTGAAAATGAAGTTTCTTTCGAAAGTTTCTTTACTTTTTCATGGATGATGATAGTTTTGTATGTCTTGATCTAGTCTGGGATCTGGGCGTATTACAAAAAAATAGAAATCAGTAAGTTGAATACGCGCTTGTTTCTCCATCCCATTGTTGGAGTAGATAAGGGTTTAATAGGCTTCCGGATTTGAAATCAGTAAATTCTTCTTTTGTTAATAAATGTATGATTGTCTGATTCATGCTTTGACGGTTAGAATTTAGAAATTCGTATTATTATTATACGTCAAAGAGGTTTTCGCGATCTGTAAAATACGAAGGTTTGAACCCAACAATATATTTTAGCCCATCGTAAATGGTACTCATAAATATGGAAATTATTTGGGTTTGATTTTCTCAATTTATTTTGAATTTTTCGCTATCTTTAATTGGATGGACTGAAACTGAAAGCATCAAACTATCCACCAGCATCATCAAAACCGCAACGAACTTCAAATACCTAAAGGAAAATTGCCTTTTTTTTTAAATTAAAAGAAAGGAACCGGATGTACTTGAATTGCATTCAAATTTGATGTTTTTGAAACTGCTTCTTTCAAGGCTGATTCTGTCTTGTCTGCTCGTCTGTCTCCAGACGACTTCCATTCCAATTTATTCTACAAAAACAGTAACTTTCTTATTTCTTTTCTTAGCATTCATTTTCCGGTTGCAAACTGTATAAATATGCAATTTCAGTGACCCTACCGGTCTCTCATGTTTAAAAAGAAATATTATGCAGAATTGGTCATGTGTTCTATTAAAGTAA
The DNA here is from genome assembly GCA_034696905.1 of Lepidocyrtus violaceus. Taxonomy (NCBI): domain Eukaryota; kingdom Metazoa; phylum Arthropoda; class Collembola; order Entomobryomorpha; family Entomobryidae; genus Lepidocyrtus; species Lepidocyrtus violaceus. The sequence continues at coordinate 9,350 of JAQGAI010002331.1, forward strand.
TTTTATTCTTGTTCCTTTTTTTAAACTTACAAACATTTGAAAGACTTGCAAATAAGGAGCTCACTACAACTGCATCGCTTGCATTCATCAACACCCAGCCACATTCCATTTCATTTCAAGGAGCTTCTCTGAATGAATCCCTTTATTTGCACAGCTTTCACTTGTTACTCGATAGTAGATAAATAATAAATACGTGACGAGAGGAGGTCATTTGCATTGCTACTTACATTGATGCAATTTCCTTTTTCAAAAAGTTTTCTTCACTCAGAGTCTATTTGAAAACGTGCTAGTGCTAAAACAGATTAGGCACGTAACAACCATAAAATAAAGCTAAAATGATCATGGCCATGCTCCACTCTTCCAGCTTTGTTTGCAGGCGGACTGGTTCCCTTCTGGAAGGCGAGAAAAATGGAAAACGGGAATTTGATAGCTTCGCTCATCTTAAAACAATGTATGGATGGTGATAGTTTAGATCAAAAACAAGAAGTTTATTTGATGAGATGACATGCATGTATATGGCTGGTTTATATTGGCTCGTGTGTATACAACCGATCATTCACCAAATATATCATCATATTACATGTTCTTCAGAAGTATTTATATACATCCCATCCACACTCGTATGGTCCATGTTCCATTCATACTTCCCCTCTAGTTGAAGTTTTTTTTAAAAATGAGCCCAAGAGAAAGCAGCAAATATTTTGCTTGCAAGCAATACAAAATAGGAATGAACGGTGAAAGCTAAAGTTACAAATAAAAACGCACTCTTCTCCGAAAGGAATAATCCTAACAAGAGTCGAATAACTGAAGGTCTCTGAATGCGTTTCCCCTCCGGAATAATTAGTAACTTTTTAAAACTCCCAACCAGGAACACGATCAGAGAGAGAGGGATGTAGAGATACTGTAAATCTGCCACAGGTGGAAATGGGGATTTACGAGTAAATTCCGCAAATAAGGATGCAAGAAAGGTGACTTACGTTATGGAGAAACTGTGTATTATCCTATGGGGATGGATCATTTGTGTTTTGTGCAAGGCTGCCCAAGCCAACAATAATGGAATCCATTTCCAGTTGAGCTCGCCAACTGTTCTTGTGTTGGTAGAGATAACAAGTTTCGTGCAGGCTTTGTTAGGCAAGGAAAGTTACTGGAGTGGCAATGGCAATAGAAATCCAAGCAAACTGCTATAAACATCAGCTTCCTTGCATCAAATTGAAGATACCTACATTTGGGATGACATAACGAGGAGAAAGTATTTGTTATGGAAATGTCTTTTTGAGAGTTGAAATAGTAGCTTGATCACGAAAGCCGCTATTTAATTTTTCAGTAACATTCAAATTCGTTATTTCTATAGGTTGGTCACTGCTCTTCGGTTAGATTAGTTGCGGCGGGCGCAAATGTAAATTTTAATTGTCTAGTTGTCACTTCCAAAATCGAATATCAAATGTGTGAAGCTGGTTAAATAGTAAAACGGTTTTGTTCTATCCTCCCACTTAACTTGCTAAACTCTGAAAATTACATTCATTTATTAAAGCCAAGTGTTGGCACATTTCCCAAAACACAAACAAGTCAAACAAATAACTGCTCAAAGTAAATAATGGGCTGAATTGGGATTAACTAAATCCATTTACAGCAGCAGGAGGAATCTCGATTTCAAATTGAATAGTTTGGTGGCAGTTTCAAAGTGACTTCAAGCTACACAGCTTCTAGCTCATTTATTACGTCATCTCACTCCGATTGTTTTGAATGGCAAGCCAATATATAGCTGGCGGATTTGGCATTCAACTTCTCTCAAAACTATTGTTTTAAACAGTCTGCATTATCATCGCTAACTGAATTTAAAACAACAGGATTGTCTGCATTGAAGAAAAACCCGACTTATCTTGCTCCTCCTCCGCCTAAATTATTCATTTCAGGCAGGGATGAACATTCCCCAAATAATTAATTACACATTGTTGTTGCTCCATTCTAATTCTAAAAACTGGCATGGCTTTGGCAAGTCAAATGCATTAACATTCAAATTAAACCACTTACATATTCAAGTTCACATTTTCGGATTTCGCATTATTCCTTCATCTTGTTTTGAAGAAAAGAATGTGTTGGATGATGTGGTCCATTCCATTCAGAAAAGCTTTTAACTGCTCTCACTTGTTCTATGCATTTTGACCCTCTCCTTCTTGTAAATTTATCCTTTTGTTGGATCCAAAACATCCTAATTATCATAAATGTACAGAGACAAAAGGACACGATGATTGATTGAGGATAAAAGCCTTCTCCTGTAAAAATTTAATTGCTCACAACACAATGGACGGCTTCTGTAATTAAAAGAAATTCCGGACTGATGAGTAATGATGATGCATTTACAAGCAAACAAAAAGAATGACCACCCTTTACCAATTTATTACCTGGGCGAGTATCTTTACTTTACAACAATGAATTGATATGTGATTGTGAAATGGTTGCATGCAATCTCAGCTCAGGTAAAATGGCTCAAGTTACCCCCATATTGTTAATTGCCTCGTAGAACTTTCTTGTCCTCGTAGATAAAACGTGGTCATCTTAATTAATTGGATGTTTAATGATCCGACCTGAATCGAGCTGAAGTTTTTATGGCAAAACTTTGTCAAGATGATGAACTCACTTGGGTAGTCTCACCCAACTCATATATTTGTAGGTAGGTAACATCTGATTATCCTTTTTCATGCAAGAGTAATAAACAGTCTGGTTGAGAAGCTCACATGAACAAAATCATTTTATATCTTATTTTTCAAAGATGAACATGAACAAAATTCAAAATTGTTAATTTTTTGGTCAGATTAGGATATAAATGTCGTCTGGTCTAGATTTTTTTTTGAATTTTTAAAGGAAAAATCCAAAAATATGTCTTCAATTTGTTGCTAACTATTGTTCATCCATAATAGCCCCCTATTGAACAAAATATTAATGTTTTATGGACAAAATGAAGAAACAATTTGTTTTACTTTGCATTCTTTCGTGTTAAAAGCCACTATAGTAGTGTCTTATCATACCATTGACTGAGCATGTTGGTAGGTACGACATATGATATGATGACTGACAAATGACGTTTTGTTAATGAGCTCATCTTCTACATCACTTCCCACGTGAAAAAAACACAGCCTGTTTTTTTTCTTCGTTTTTTTGCCTAGGCTTTAGCAAGAATCC
>JAQGAI010002332.1:0-12527 GCA_034696905.1 Lepidocyrtus violaceus
ACGAATTTATTTGTAGCTCTCCCCAGCTCTCCGCAACAGACTAACTGAAATATGGTGCGAGTCCACCACGGAAGATGACGACCTAACTCAAATCATCGAGCACAATCTATCCATCCCAATGAAGGGCAAAGGCGTTTCCTCCGTGATGATCAAGTTCGTTGTATGGTTGAAGAATAACGAAGTGGCTACAAGATGCACGGTCAGCATCAGGGACTACTTGTCTTGGGTCTCCTTCGTCAATCATACCACATCATCGGAACGAGGTTATAATAATAAGCTTAACATCCCAACTGCAATTGATCACGGGGCTTGTCTCTCATTCCTGGATGGACTGGGCGTGGGAAATACGGCAACAGAGAAGTAAGTCGAAGAAAAAAGGAATGAACGGTTTTGATAGAGAATTTTCATTTTATAATTCGTATAAGTCATGTCATTACAGTTCTCATAATTACCTAACTTAATTTTTTTTTATTTAGTTCTGAGACGACAAGAAAAGCCAGAAAATCCGGACAGAGCTATCTGTACTCATTGATGACATCCAATCTGAGTGACTCGTCTGTATCCACCGAATTCCCCGTTCCCCGATATATCGTGTCCGATCAAATGCTCCAGCTGGGTCCATTTACACTAGAACGCAATCCATCCTCCGTTGGATCCTCACTCGGAAATAACTTCACGATTGAGTCCCCAACAACTCGAATCAACGCTCTGAGACTATTCCGTGCCATGCAGCTTCAGAAGCCCATCCTCCTGGAAGGTTCTCCGGGTCAAGGGAAGACCGCCCTGGTTTCTGCCTTAGCCAAGGCCACCGGCTTCCCACTAACTCGAATCAATCTATCCGAACAAACCGACATATCCGATTTATTCGGAGCGGACTTGCCAGTGGAAGGCAAGGAAGGCGGCCACTTCGCCTGGAGAGATGGACCATTATTGCAAGCTCTAAAATCCCAAGCATGGATTCTACTGGACGAGCTGAATCTAGCTTCCCAATCAGTCCTGGAAGGATTGAACGCTTGTCTGGACCATCGTGGAGAGGTATTCGTTCCAGAACTCAACAAAACATTCAAGATCCACGAGGACTCCCATTCCGGCCCCACAACAAGGATATTCGCATGTCAGAATCCGCTCCGCCAGGGTGGCGCCCGGAAAGGACTTCCAAAATCCTTCCTCAACAGATTCACCCAAGTCTACATAGATACCTTGTCCCACGAAGACATGAAGTTCATCGTCCAACAGCAAACACCGCTGATCAGCCACGACCTCGTCGATCTAATGACGACCTTTGCCACCTCCCTCCACGAAACCGTCTGCGTTCAACGGCGCTTCGGATGGAAAGGCGCTCCCTGGGATTTCAACCTCCGTGACTTGATGCGCTGGTCAGAGGTCTCCTCCACCGACTTCCTCTCATCCAACTGCATCACCAACAAAAATCTCCATCCGGAGCTATTCGTCGACCTGATCTACGGCCTCCGAATGCGGTCTCCCCAAGATCGGAAAAACGTTTTGCAAATGTTCTACAACATTTGGTCCGAATCACAAACAAGTGGCTTCAAAGACATTTTGGCCTTAGAATGGGGACGGAGTGAGGTTCAGATCCTCCCCGATCAATTGAAATGCGGGAGGGCAGCCATTTCTCGGAATACGAATGACTACCAACCCTACTCCAACAACACAACAACTTTAGTCCTCCTCCAGAAACATTTGCCGGTCATCGAAGGACTCATCTCATGTCTGAATATGGGATGGATGCCGATTCTGGTAATAAAAACTTCATAAAGTTCTGTAAAAAATCAAATTAAATTCTAAAAAAAATCCATCATAATCCATTTTTCATTCTTTTCCTTCTGAATCAAACAGGTTGGCTCCTCCGGAACTGGGAAAACATCTATCGTCAAACTCCTCGCCCAGATTTGCGGGGAACGTCTGGAAATCCTCAACCCCAGTCCTGAAATGGATACTATCGAACTGCTGGGTGGCTTCGAGCAGGTCGGTCTAAACTTTCAACATCATCCTTTTTTATGCCACTTACTCCTCTAAAACGCTTCTTCTCCATTCTTTGCTTTCTCTCTTTTATATTCGCACGATTTACTTTACTTTTCTTTTTTAAAGAATCCTCTGAATTTTTATTGCGCAATATCTACATCCACCCAAGCCATATTGTTATTTCCCTGCTTGGATAGTGGAAAACTTTTCCCATAAAAAAGGGGATACGAATACGATACACACTTTTCTTATTGACTCCCTCACCAATCCAGAGAAAGTTGAAAAATAATTTGAAATAACAGCAGCTTTAATTCCATTCCCATCGCTCCACAGCACAGTTGTGTTGACTTACCCAAGTTGACCGTCAAGATCAGATCGAGGATATGAAATGAGATGAGTTACAGTTACAATTTTTGAATAGTCAACTTTTGTGATGCCAATTCCGGCATTTTTAATTGAGCCATGTTCCATATATCCTACAGCCTTTAAAATTTGCTTTTTAGGAGCTCTAAAAAAGTTTCTGTGTATTTTTAGGAGGGAGTCAAGCCCATTTCATTTCATGCCATTTTAGTTTTTTTGTACATGTTTTTGAAGGAAATGGATCACCGTTTTCTTCTTTCTCTTGAATGTCTTTAGAAATCTATTGAGTGAGGAGAGTTGACATGAAAAGCCAGATCCGAGGATCCCGATCCGGCGGACGACTGACCCATTCAAACTTTTTTATATTGGGTTTTATACCTATTTATCTTCCTCTCAAATGTCTATCACCATGACCCAGTCAGTCTAAAAAAAAAAATAACATCACATCATACTTTTCCTTTTTGAAAAAAGAAACTTTTAAAAGTTTTCCCCTCTTCTTCTTCTTTTGTCGGATTGGAATGTTGGCCATTGCATTGCATTGCATTAAGCGGGGAGGGAAAGTCTGGAGAAAATCACTCCTCCATACTTTCACTTTATTTCCCTCAGAAATTGCAAAAAAAAGTAGACACCATACAATTTGCATTTCATTTTAAACCGCGACAGCAGCAAAAAGAAGAAAAAAAAGCAAATCGCTCCTGTTGGAAAATCTACTTTCTCCCTATCTATTTGTAACTTTCCCCATCGATAAAGTTATGTTATTGAGAATTTGATTTTTTTCGCCTATCTATGCATGCATCAGTTTTACTTTCACTTACTTTCTCTTGTGTAATGGGAAACTCATGGAGCATTTTACTTTGTTGGGAGTGAAAATGAAATATGCCGTTATTATTGAGCCCGCCGTGTCATACTTTTGGGTTATTTTTCTTCCTCCGTGAAACGATTCGATACACTTTCCCTCACGATCAGGATCAGCACATACATCACCAGTCATCCAATGTGTATATGCTCAATAGTTTGTAGTTTGTTGATGTTGTTCCCAGAGAGTGATTAATGACATGTTGCTCGTTTCCGTTTGGCTGGGCTGGCTCTGCTGAAAAACAGGAACAGGTTACTTACCTACATGCATTTTCTCTGCTTTCTCCAGTAAATATAAAAGATAAACACTTCATTCATTTGATTTTGTTTGTTGGGTCGGGAGTAGCTAGAGCTACTACTATGGCTGCTTTGCTTTGCTTGCTTTGGTGTAATAAACAGCATAAATCTCTGGAGAAATGAAGGAGAAAGTCGTGAATACTTTGAGTGAAGTGGAGTGAAAGTAAAAAGTAAACGTGGTGGTGGAAATGGAAGTCGGTAGACTGGTGAGGTGGTGAATGAAATGAGAGGAAATGTTTGCTAAACTTTTTCCTCTAAATTTTTTATTTATAAACTGGTGGTGGTGGTGGAGGGGGAAAGTAGTTTTTATGTCCTCGTATCATATCTGCCACCAATAAAAAAGCTGCTTTCTCCGGGTGAAAGCTTTGGAGCAATCAGATTGCGAGTGAGTGTGTGGGAATGGCAATCAAAACATCTTTCACTTCGTGAGTATAGTAGCCTAATGCACTCTTGCCCATTCTCTTGAAAAATTTGGAACCGGAAACTACAACCTATTTTAATTAACGACCCAAAAAAAAACTTTCTCCCAGTCAGCTCCAATTATTTCAACCTTGTTAACTTCCACCAGTATCCCTATAATCATTCCGGACAGTTTACCAGTCAATTTAATTATAAACTTTTTAATGTGCGGTAGTAGGATGGGCTGTTGTTGGGTTGGCTTTTATTTCCACAAAATTTAATCAACTTTCTCCTCCACTCACTCAATGACTATCCGTCATAGTTAGTTGTTGTAGTTGTTTATATGCAATGCATATGTAGTATGTATCTTAATTTCAATTTACAACAACACGAAGACTACAGTTAAAATGGGAAATGTTTTACTGTAGTATGGATTGTTTACGTTTAGGCTAAACTAGTTTAATTGAAATTAGGCAAAAGTTTGAAGAGAAAGTTGTAACCTCGTTCGGAGTTCATTGCTGCAGCAGTTCCATCCTAAGCACTACTAGAAGAGACATGACATGGTTTCCATTTCCGCACTTAAAGATAGGCTAAAAGAGAAAATTAAATGAATTGAGGTTAGGCAAATTAATAAAGTGCCCCGGAAAACAAAATACCCTTTTTGATCATCATATTACTTTACTTTCTCCTCTTGATTGATTTATTTTTTCATCGTCATCTGTATAATTAGTAGTACATGGTAGCCCCAAACTGACAAGTAGTAGGAAGTAACAAATGGGAAATGATTTACTTTACTCTTATTGGTAGTTACAATTTTAGAGCATATTGTAATTGTAGGTTTTTAGCTTACAATTTAGTGTGTAGATATAGCTATTATTCTCGAGATTCACTTAATTAGCCGTACAATTTAATTTAATTACACGGGAAGAGAAGTATAATTATATTCTTACTTAATACGCACACAGTTTTATTTTTTTGGCACCAACCTGATATAGTTTTTTTTCTCCTGTACATTTTATCTCATTTCAAACAAGCTGATACATACAACAAATTATATGATGATAAGATAACCGATGATAACATCTCCGAATTCTAATTTAACCTACTCCTAAACTAACCTAACCTAAGTAAGATAATTGCTAGTCACCATTTTTTGTTCTTTAATAGTTCTGTCCAATGAAATGAAGCTGTTTTCTTAGATTTTTAGATTTCCTGAGAGATACATAATACTAGTTAAACTTCACATATGAATGGTTATTATAGACGCTAATTAAATTAAACTGTTGTAGTAAAAAAGTATCTTGTTCTTCTTCCCTAGCTATTCATATCCCTATGAAAAATTGTTGCACGTGTTACCTTTCTCCAGGAGAAAAGTTTTTTTATTTATATTTGGAAAGAAGACAAGCAAAAGCTGTGAATTTTCTTTTTTTCCTAACAATAAGCAAAAGCAGAGGGAATAATAGAAGTGAAAGTAGACTAATATGATAGGGAGGAAACTTTATTTCCCCGAAAAAAAAAGTTTGGTTTAACAAACAAGGTTATTATAACAAAACAGATTGGGATGAAGAAAGTTCAGTTTTCTGAAAAAACATTGTGTGAACAAGGTTGTGAATTTTAAAAGATTTTTTTATGATCCAAGTCATAACCTTAGATAGTAGCCTTTTCGTACTAAAAAAACGCAACACATTCATATTACGCAATTCACTCACGACTCTCGTCTCAAGGTTATATAAAGCTAGCTAGATACTTACATATAAGTATGGTTATGTTGAAGGTGTAAGTTTTTATCTCTGTTTTTTGTAAGTTCGATATCGATTCTTCAATTCGTTTATAATGTTCCGTTAGAAGTTTGGTTTCCCCCCGCTCCACTTCTGTTTATTTACGTAGTAATGTCATAATAGTACATATTCATATTTGATAACACATTTCATCTCGTAAAAGGTAAAAAGTTCTAGAATCTAGATCTATTTATTTTTTTATGATTTATCATGGGGATCTGAAAAATCTATCTATAGCCCTATATTGCACATTTTCGTCCAGCTGGGAAAGGGGGAGTAATGGAATGGAATGGTAAACATATTTTGTCCCATTTTCAGAAACCTGGTTTGGGGAGATAAGACGTGACTAAATTGGGAAGGGAACTCTATACAGCTCGAAAATTTCCCGTTATGCATAGTTATGTGTATTGCGTGTAAAAATTTCACGTGAAAATTTTCACTGATGTAATTTCACGTGAAAATATTGTGAGTGGGTACTAGCCTTCATCTAAAAATTGCCTACTTCTCGTAGTATAAGGCTTATTTTGAGGGGTGGCGGCAGTGCCTTGTCTTCGACCTTGTTATGCACCTTAATTTAGCGGAGTTGAGTTCCCCCATCCTCCTCCCAAATTCTTTCTCCTCAGCTCTGATCTGATTTCATATTCATAGCCCGTTTCTCTTTATGGTTTTGACAAAACTACTGACTGGGTATGAATGAACTTGGTTCTTTATTACTACAATGCAAAAAAAAAGAAACGATAGGAATGGAATGAATATGGTTAGAGATAACAAGAATAATTTAAGTTGAAACGGAGATAGATGGAAGGAGGGAGATATGGGAATGAGATGCAGTTTTCTCTTTTTATTTCCCGTCCCTTTCACTTAACCCGCATGAAGGAGCCCGAGAGAGTATCATCTCATCGACCTACTCTTTTATAGTCGGAAAAAGAAAAAAAAACGTTAGTTTTTCGTTTTTCTCTTTCTGTATTGCATTGTTATTTTTATTGTTATACTTAATGTATGTTTATCTATGTACGTTAAGTTCCTAACTTTTAAAGATGAGCATTGGATGAGACCGTTAGTTCCCAGTCTAATGTGTTGTTGAAGCACCACTGCATTGCAAAATTATCCCGGAGGTTTTGGCACAAGTCTAAAGAGAAAGTGTTGGGAGTTGGGTTGGGAGTGAGTGAGTGGATTGGATTATTCTGTAGATGATGGAGGAACAATGGAGGAAATGAATTCAGAGTTAACATTTTTTGGAATGGAATGGAATAGAATCCTCTTTCGGTTGAATTTGACCATGAATGGGAGAAGGATTTGTGTGTTGCCATTTTTCTAAGAAATGGGTTTGGCTAAGGTTGGGATAAAAGAATTTTGCTGGAGCAAAAGAGGAAGAATGTTGGATTTTGGATTAAATTAAACATAGCAGCATTCTATTGTTTTGTTATGTTGGTTTTGCTGACGGAGTTGAACTTACTTGGACAGGGCAGGGCAGGGGAAAGCTGCAGGACAGAGCTGAATATTTAAACAGGGAAAGTATGCCATTAGCTTTTATAATACTATTATCTGTAGGACCGGAATTAGCATAAATAGGATGAAATTCAAAAGGGCAGGGGAACATTCCACTCCTATTCCATCTTCATCGCCCTGTCCCAGTTCTGTCCTTGAAATCTTCTTGCATGTGACATGACACAGAACAGAACAACACTATCACGTAGTCCGACTTTCTCTTTGAGAGTTTCACTTACAGTACGATTTGGACTAAAAGATGTTTTTTATCTTGTGATATAAATAACTTAATAGTTACACTAATGTAAATAGGGCTATCTATATACATATACATACATGCTAAGTGTGTAAGACTTTCACTTTAGGATTTTTATTTTTTGAGTATAAATTTTCTTTCTAGCTTTCTCTTTGAATATGTGTAAGGTACGCTTTTTGTTTCGTTCTTATCAAAAGTAATTTTTATGGTGAGTTTTTTTTTTGAGTTGAGTATTTGTTTTTTATATACACAGCACAGCAGGTATAATAATAATGATTTGAGAGCGTTGGAAAAAAGAGGGTGAAAGTTATAATAATAATTATTTACTATTTATACTAATTCTAACCCGGAAATAATTTAAAAATTAGTTAGAGGTTTTCTTAACGATTAACTGCTAACCTGATGTAAATAATGTACATAGGTGCTAGTTCTAAAAACTTTTTTATTTGAAAAGTTTGACAATCCGTCCGTTTACCTTTCTCCTAAAATGTAAAACATTTACGAAGAGAAAAAAAAATGAGTTTGAAATCACAGTTTTCCTTCATGTCCTGAGACAATGGAGCTTCTTTAGGGAAGGAGAAAAAAACGCTTAATATTGTTTTTTTTTTTCGCGGAAGAAAGTTTTTATATTTTTTTGCGAGTAGTTTAGTTTGGCTTGGCTTCAGCTTCAGCACATCTGACGCCTTTTTTTCTTTTGATCGCATCGCATCACAGAATATTATAAATTGAATTATGTAGAAAATAGTTCGCTCACGCTTGCTCACGCAGCGGCACACACCCTTCCAAAGAGTATTATCCTGGTTATTACAGTAGGTATTATAAGTAGAAAGTAAAAGAGGGGAGGAGGACACTGCGTTTGGCAGACAGCTTCCTGGCTTCACTTTCTCTTTCTGACTGACGTCATCATGCCCATGATGGGATGTCTGTGAAGGGATGTTGAATAAGTAGGTTGTAAAAATATTATAATCATCCGTTGGTTAGGTTGGTTGGTTGGGTCAAAAAACCGTGTTCATCCGTTACAGTATTATTCTAGCCAGGAGAGAAAACAGCCCAGCCCGGGCTAATATTTTCTTTCCTAAAGTTGCATAAGCGTTGACATGTCCGTATTACATATTTTTGACAAAGATGATGGTGGGGAGTAGTGAACTCACTCGCAGATGATGATTTGATTAGATTGGATTGCTCCAGACGGGGAAACACCGCATCATCATCATCTTATCAGCAGATGGTCCATCATCTCCCGTCTCGGAGACATAGCCATCCCATTTCTACCACCGGTTATCCAAAATGGGTGAAAGCGGTTCCTCCATGGAAGCCTAAAAAAACCATCCAGAACAACAACAAAAAAGTGAAAGCAATTCACTAAACCAACCGGACCAGTCTCCTCTCCATGCAAAGACAAAAGACAATGAGGAAAACGAGATTTTTTTTTGCTCCTCTAAAAAAAATGTGTGCAGCCGTGCATTATTATCTAATCTTCTAAAGTGAAAGTAGCCAAGCATTCCACTCTCTAAAAAAATGGTCGTTAGTTTAAAAAAAAATAAAATTACATAAAATGAATTAAGACTTTGAATTGGATTGGGTATAATATACAGAACAGAAGTATAAGCTTAGGCATCCATCTCTTAGGCAGAACTTTCTTATCAGGTTTCCCATTTTTTTTTTCAAAAAGAGAAAGCGGATGAACTTCACTAGAACAATAGCTGACTATGCATTCAGCTGACTCTCTATTTATTCTCCTAATTCCTTCTCCACTAAAAAAAATTCTCTACTCTTGCCAGAGTCCCCCCAAAAAATAATGCTTATGAAATGAAATTATATGCCCCTCATTTTTTATTATTATTCTACTTCCTCCATTTTTATTGCGATTTTTTTTTCTTCTTCTGTAAAGGAAGGAATAATAAAACCCGTTTGTGTTTTGTCCACATTTTTTTAATTTTATTTTTGAAGAAGAGAAGAGAAAAAAAAGACCTAAAATAGTAGTATAAGTAGTGGAGACTTAAAAAAAATAAAACATCCTGGAATTTATTTAGTTGGACAGCTTTCCCCTTTTGTAAAGGAGAGAAAGCAGAACAAAAATATTTTATTTTTTATTTTATACTGAGCAAAAAAAAAGAAAATGAGGAAACATTAGGATTTTTTCTCTCCCGAAATGAAATACGTCATGTGATATGTATAGTGCAAATAGTTGGCAAGATTTTTCCCTTCCACTTCCTCCTTACTTTCTCTTATTTTTTTTGGCATAAAAGTTGTATTTTCCATTTCATTTAAAATGCTCAAGGGAATCTTTTTTTTTACTGTTTTGTTCTTAGAGTGAAATAAGAAGGCTTAAAACAAAACCGCGCCAGTCAACAATCCTCACTGTACAATACAATAGTTATAGACAATGGCAATTGAGGAAGGGATTTGCTTTCACATTTTATTTTATATTTTTTACTTGGAGGGAACAAAAAATAATTTACGAGTTTGTGAGTAAAATGATATTATTATTAGTAGGAAATACTGTACACTATTGTCAAATAGTACAAGGGGGTACATAGTATAAATACCTAAAGTTTCAGTTGTGAAGTACATAGTAGTTGGGGTGGGGGTTGTTGCTTAGAAAATGTAAGTAGATTGGTTTTGTTTGGTTTTTTTTTTAGATCCAGTGGTTAGTTAGGTATGTTTCTAGTTCTAGTCCGTCCTGGAAAAAGTGGAAGTAAAAAGGAACGACATATAATATGTTACATAATACTTCAATCTACACAAGTTTTAAGTATGCTCAATGAACACAACAATTACAACAATGGAAGAGGGGAGTAGGGGTGAACTAAAAATATGGACGAGCCAGTTTGTACATAAATCCAATTTAGACTTTTCCTATCATATTCCTATGTCGATAACACGACGGGACTCGACCATTTGCGGGAAGGATATCCCTCTCTCTAAAATTAAGCAACTGTGCGTGGCGTGGCGGCTCCTTTCTTGGAAAGTGTTAAAGGGTTTCAGTTTCCAAAGAAAGAGAAAGTGGAAGCGTGCGTTTGGCATATTCTATATCCAATTTTTTTTGGCATGGTTTGGTTCATCCATCTATCTGATCTGTTGACTCTGTATACTATATTGTATAGTAACGGACCAGCAGTAGCGCTGCTGGTTTCTTTTTTGCACTGTACAGATTTCATTTTCCAGTAATGATCATCGTCATCATTATATAAAAAAGAAATATGACATGGTGTGCTAAGCATCAGAGATCTCTGAAGGAAGATAATGATATGATATTTGGCTGTTTGGGTGGTGGTGGGTACAAAAAAGAAAGCAAGCTCTTTTTTATTCGCTTGGCTGTACACGACTGAACAAGAGTTAAGGACGAAGATTTTGCATAGAATTGGGCTGGAATAGGAGGAAGGCATTACATAATGGCTTGATTTATGGTTATCCTTAAACTCGCTGGCATTATCACAATGAGCAGAGGCTTAGATAGAAAGACGGAGGGAGGAACGACATGAAAATATGTAAGAGGGACATTTTTACAAAGATAAATGTGGTCACAAGTCATGAGGAATATAGTATGTATATTAGCTTGGTATAATAAGTACCTGCTTCCTCAGTATGGAGTGGTGTGAGTTGGCGGGTGGGAGGAGTGGAGGTGGCAGAACATCGTCGAGAAGTGTCAGGGTTGGGGACATCGGAGCAATCCGCCCCGTACTCCCTCCCACACAAGTGGAGGCCATCAGCAGCCGGTCTGATTTCAACGAGGAAGCTCTCTTGATGGTAATCGTGCCCGAGCCCGGGATATGAACCAGGTCTCCTGCGGAGCGATGAAGATGGAGTCTTGGGGAGTAATTGCGTTGATGATGGGAGCCTCCCATCATCATCTTGCTGTCCATGCCCAGGTCGCGAAGATCCCGCCGGCTGGCCCGGCGACTGGAACGTTGCGCTGAGGGACTGGTCGGGGGATCGAACTCCATCCCCAGCCAGAGACAGATGCAACAGCACCACTCCACCATGCAAATCTTCAAGCCGTCCCTTAAGGGCTCGTGGAGGAATACAAGGGAGACGGGGTGGATTACGGAGTGAGCAAAGGCGGTTATAAGCGTGACCTCGTAGGCGGCCGGGGCAGGGTCCTCCCAAGTCCCGGTTCCTGGAAAGGAAGAAAGAAAGAAAGAATATCTCAATTTGCTGTCTGAATTGTTCAGCGGAGAAAGCCAAGGGGAAAGTATAAATCAGCCAATTTGTCAATTGATTGAGAAAATTGTTTCCCGTCCACTTTCCCTCTAAAATTATTCATCTCACGTAGTTTCACATATACTGAAAAAAACATCACTGTGGAAAGGAAAAGAAATTTGTACTTCTGCCTGTCCTGCTGCAATGCAGGCTGTATTGGTCTACCTTTCTTTACACTAGTTAGAAGGTAAAAGAGGTAGCTAGAGCAGAGCATCTTCACCTTACACAATCCATGCACGCACGGCCGGATTCAATCCCCCTGAATTGAATACTATTTTTTCCGGTGATCACATTTATCATGTATTCCGCTGGCGAAGGAGGGGAAAAGAGAAAGCTCCTATTTAAGTATAACATGTAACATAACCTATTTTTTGCCCTAAAGTCATTTATTCCTCAGAGTTATAATGATCTCAGGCACATAGACACCTCCATGGTAAGTTTTGGTGTTGATCTGGAGGCGTAATATTTCTTACGGAGGGAAAATAGAATTGGTAGGGAAAAGTTACCGTTTCCTTCTAGTTCGTTTAATAGTAAACAACATTTACAAAAAAAAACTTTTATTTATGGAATAACTTTCTCCTCTGAGAATGACGTCAGTGGATGCGTGGAAAAGGCTCATTTTTTTGGTCAACTTACCTACAGGGGCAATTAGCGCGCAAATGTAGAGGGGGATCCAGCACATCAAATTGAGTATGGCTAGCGTCCCCAGCGTCCGTATATGATAATGTCCGTTTTTCTGGGCCTGCCTTAAAAAATGATCCACCTCCCCCGGCGTGGCGGCACTGGCCGACGTGTGATTAGCTAACCCAGATGATTGTCTGTCCCGACCCGCCCCATCCCCACCACAGGAAGAAGTTCCAGGCATGTTATTATTATGAACCTGTGCCTGACCAAATCCGCCAAGCAGT
>JAQGAI010002333.1:0-12513 GCA_034696905.1 Lepidocyrtus violaceus
ACATTTTAGCTCCCAGACATACATACTAAAAAAAATTCCAATGGAAGCGAATTGATCCAAGAACTAAATATCCCTCCATAATCCTCATCATCATCATCCAACCAAGCTACTTTATCGGAAATATATCGACTAAAAAAAAACTAGAGAGAGGGGAAAAAACTAGGCGACACCTACTTCCGCAATAACCCCCATTATATTAAGGGGGAGGGAGGTGACAACACACACACACAACACAACCATAAAAAACAAGCGGTTTTATATTCCCTTCCCGTGATGATCCAAATATACATATTTTTCCGATAAGAATAAAAAACAACAACAACTGAACAACACTTCTCTACTTTCACATTCCACTTTCTCCTTTTTCCCTTTATACTGCATCCTGCAAATAATAAAAAAAATAGATTCTATATTTCCCCCCAATTCGATTCCATTGTTGGGAGGCAACCATGAGTGAAATATTTTTTTTTCGCGGAATCATCCTCATACACTCATGCATGCTTTATATTATGTAATATATGGACACAATGATAGCCAATTCCTTTATGTTTTGGCTGATATTTTTCCCCAGTGATGGGATATTGTTTGAACTTGGCGTTTTTACAGCCCGCTTCCTGGTATGGAGCCGCCGCTGACTACGGCATAATATCATACAATACTTATCAATACAGAGGCTATAGTCTCAGAGCAGCGTAATCATGATGATGATGATGATCAGCATCAACGCCACCACCCAGCTCTACATACGAGTACAATACATGGTTGGTTGCTTGTTTTTTTACTACTGCTTTTTTTTCTCCAAGCCTGTCGGTTTTTCTGGAGTGAAGCCAAGGATAATGATATCATCACTACCTCCTTGTCTTCTCCTCCTCCCTCAAATAAGAAGAACAAGTGGATCTACAGAGTCACCCACAAAAAAATAAGAAGAATAAGGAATGGAACGGAATATGTACGGTTGCCATACCAACTTGAGTGAATCAAGAGGATATGAAGGACATGAAGAAATAATAATAAAAAAAAGAACCGGAATAAAAAAACTGAAAGAAAGAAGAAGAAGAAGAAATGGAATGAGAATGGAATGGTATTTTCTCCTTCTTCTTCTCTTATTTTCATCATGCCCATTTTCATACTCTCCTCATTCTTATGATCTTGTTATGATATTGTTAGCAGAGTTGAGTTGAGTTGAGTATGAGTCATATTTATTTTTATAAATATGCCATGCCACCATATCACATTGTTATTACGTAATTATATCTGCATACTTTATACCGTGTCCCTCCCTTTTCTCCTGCATTTCATCTTATCTTATCTGTTGTATGCTAACCCGAAACCATGTACATGGGTTGGGATCCCATTGTTGTAAAAATATTACGTTGAAATAATAAGACTCCTCAACAGTTTATTTCAAATTGAGTTAATACTATTTTTTAGAAAGAAAAAAAATAACATATAAGTTCATTTACATCCATTCCTCCTCCACCAATCCATACTACTCTACTCTACTGATCCCCACTGAAAAAGAAAATATGGCACACATATTCATTCCCCCCAAACAAAAAAACATGAAATAAGAGAAAGGAAATGGGATGGCGGATACCTACATACTACATACTACTCATACTCAGCTGGATAAAGAAAGTAGAGAAGTAGTGAAAAGGAGAAGAGAAAAATGGAGGGGCAAAAAAATCTAAAGCGCGGAGAATCTAAAATCCATATGAAAAAAAAAACCTTCTCATAATATGACTCAATCCAATTTCTTCTCCAGATCCCTTTCCTTCCTTCTCCTTTCAGCATAATATTTTATAAATTATCCACAATATCATATCTGAACATCTGCGTTTGGCTCAACAGAAATTATAACGAGCATTTTTTGTATTTTTCCCCCACATTGTGTAATAGATACACACATTTTCATTACACAACCCCCGACCTAACTTCAACACACGAGAAAGATCTAAAAAAAATCCACACATGGCTATACATACATTCTCACACATGCTTTCTCTCCAGAAGTTTCCTTTGTACTTTCACTTTCCCTTTGATCTTCTCGACACAATCCAGTTAGGATTTATGTACACAGACAACACAACACACACAAGTATAAATAGAATAAAAATTGAGTAAGTACGTTTTTTTTATACGAAGGTAAGTAAACTAAAGCATGAAGATAAAAATATCAAAAAATATTTTCGCAACTTTGCAAACTCAACTCCATAAAAAAAATGCTCCCATTCTACTCAACAAAATATTTTTTTGGTGCTTGCTTGCTCCGGGGATGATATATCCGTTTGTTGAGCTATTTCCGTTTGGACCATCATCCTCATCATTTCATCTTCATCCGTTTCAGTATTTTATTTTTTCTTGCAAGTTGTTCATGTTCACATTTTTTTTATATGTGTGTATGTAATTGTATCTCTTATACGACAAGAGCATTATTATTATTATCCCGAGTTGGAAGGGAGAAGAAGAAAGTAGTTTTTTTTGTATAATATGGGCACATAATAAGCATGTGCATTCATTCTACAACTAGTTTTTTTTTACTTTCCTTGATCGTTTCAAACTCAACTCAAACAAAAACAGGCTGTATGTGTGTGTGTTTGTGCTTTCTTCTCCTTTTTTAACATTTTATTTCCCTCTTAAAATCTCTCCGCTGCTCTTCCTGACGTAGTGAAAAAGGAAGGCTCAAAGTCTCCAAGGATTTATTGTTTGATCCATTTAGCCAAAAAAAATAACGGAGGAACAGAAAAGAGAAAAAAATACTGCTACAATTTTTGTAGTTTCTTTTTTTTTTTGCACAAGCAAAAAAATCCATCCCTCTCTTCTCCTCACTCGACTCGACTCTCCATTTGTTTGCCTTTTTTTGCTCGGTGGTGTATACCAAGCAGGGAGAGTGGAGGGAAGGAGGAGAAAAGTGGATGTAAACAGAAAGCGAAGGACGGAAAGACTTTGCTTGGAAGAAATAATGAATCCATGTACATATGTAAGGGTAAGAGTGAATAGGAATGGGATATGGATGGAGAGAGATGGCTTAAGGATCATGCACATTTATTTTAAAGGATTTTGGATGAGGTACTTTTATGAAGAAAAAAAAACTTGTGTTGTGTCCTTGTCTGGAAGGAAACAACAAGAGCAGAAGGAGCGGTGGCGGCAGCTTCATCATCATCATCATCAATATCAACATCAGCAGTCTTCTTCCTCTCCTCATAAAAGGGAAATTATAAACAGGCTCGTTTACTTTCTCCGGCTAGCATGAGACTCAAATATACGTATAGATAGGTATAAAATGTTGATGGTGGATGAGAAATGGGAAATATTTTTTAAAGCGGAGTCTGTTTTTTGCAACATTTTTTTTTCATTTGAGTCCACTTTCCAATCCAAAGTTGCTTGTGCTGATTTTTTTTGGCTACGGACTTATATATTTTTTTTGCGCTTCCGGTTGAGACTCAATCAGAATTTGCAATCACAATCAACTACCGTTTATTTGTTTTCTTTGTATGGGAAGCAATAACTGACGATGAGGGGAAAGTATCGGGAGGCGGGAGGAGATTACGAAA
This sequence comes from Lepidocyrtus violaceus, assembly GCA_034696905.1. NCBI lineage: Eukaryota > Metazoa > Arthropoda > Collembola > Entomobryomorpha > Entomobryidae > Lepidocyrtus > Lepidocyrtus violaceus. Next base: position 3,555 of record JAQGAI010002333.1, read on the forward strand.
GAGCAGTTTAAGCTCAAACCCTATGATGATGATGATGATGGGGATGGTGATCATCATGGTGAAAACGTGAAATTTGCGGAGAAAATGGGAAAATCACGTGATTACATAATGCTCCGCCTGATGATGATGGGATGATTAGGAAGGCGAGCCAGACCCAACCCACCCAGCTTGTGTTGAAGAAGAAGAAGAAAGTGGAATGAATGCGGAAATAGAAGAAGAAGAAAAATCTCTTGAAAAAATAGTTCTGCGGAGAAAGGGAAACATTTAAAATTCTCATCCTTCCTACTACTTCATAGGTCATGAATGATCATATCATGTTAGGATGATTTTTTCTCTTCCCTTTCTACACTACTACTTTGACTCCTTCAGTTTTAGAGGGAAAGAAAATCGTATTAAAAATTTCGCACGGTTGAACAATTTCTCCCTTCGTTTTATCTGATATTCCGGCTTCGGGATAAGGAGATTAGGTCGTTCACTATATTATTCCTTTCTCTTAATTACATTAAGAAGACAGAGAAACGAAAACTGACGATGAGAGTTTGAAAGGCAAATGCCGAAACAATGTTGAGAAATGAAGGGGAAATCAGCATCCATTCATGTTTGACAGGAGAAATAACTCCAAATATAGGAATATGGCTTGGTGTAAAAAACTCCAAATTTTTTCTCTTCCTTCAGATTCCGTTTTGTCTTCTCAACTGCCAATACGAAGAAAAAAAATACAGAGGGAACAACGGAAGTTTCGGCTTGTTCGATTAGAGAAGATGAGTTTTTTCGATGATGGGCGAAGATAATGGGAGCCCTTTCTGGTCTGCTTTCTTTCTCTGTTTTGATGCTTCTTCCCAGACGAAACATGGAAGCACGCACAAAAAAACCCTCCTCATCATCATCATCGACATCATTTTTCCCGAAAATTGCTGGGAAATCTGAAAATCTTTCCAGGCCCCCTTTAAATAGATTGTTTTTTCGTTTTTCTTGCTTCCTCATCGTCAGTGGAGAAAGAAAATGATCAGCCACCACCACAAACAAAAACAGTTATGTACGTACATGATCGTCCGGAACGGCAAACAACTTTCTCTTATGCTGGGTTGGATGAAGACTAACGTCCAGTTCATTTGTCGGAAATGAGAATTGCCAAAAAAAAATATGGATAGCTCCTCCATTGTTTCCAAGAAACATGGGCCATTGTATAAACATAAACCAAACTGGCTACTTTCTCCTTTCCCTTCTATATTTTTTTTTGTAAATGGCGGAGAAAGTAATTCCCCCCGAAAAAAAAATAAAGTGCATGCAAATAATAATATAAAAAGGGAGGGGAAATTTAAATAGTAATTTTGTTGAGCCTCCACAACACACTTTCCATCATCTTCCATGTTTGCACTTCCCCTCCATGAAAAAAAGCAACTGTACTTGTGTCCTTGTTGACAGAACAAGATGTATGGATATCGGCCGTGTTTGCATTGCAAATATAAAGCTGGAGCTTTATTGTTCCCAGTTTCCCGCAGTAGGGAAAAAAAATTCGAGCCCAACATGTCTACCTATCTATTTATCTGTATGCTTGGTAAACATGAGATGAGAGGCGGCCGATGAGGAGAGGAGATACATAATATAATTTAGTTTTTTTTTTGCAAATTGTCTCCATTTTTTATACATAGAACAATTTACTCGAAATAGTATTATTTTCAGAAGGAAATAAATGCTTCAATGTTTTCTGAGAAGGTCATTCCTTTTCATTTTTATTGCAAACAATATAATTTTCGCTGAGTTTTAACAGCCAACTCTTTCAGTTTCATTGTTTAACTATTTTTTGTTTTGTGTGGGATGAATGAATCGAAATTTATTTTACAAAGCAAGAAACAGCAGAGAAGTAACAAGTAAAGTTTAATGCGACAATGGCATGGCAAAACAATGAATGAATGTGGGTCAGGATTTTATGGGATCTACGCTGAGATATGGGATGGTAGCCATCATGTCATCATCAACTTCACGAGAGAAAAAAAGTATAGCGCCGGCTCATTCGGAGAAGGAAAAAAGATGAGGTCACAAGCTCTCTATTTTTATTGCGAAAAATAAAACGAGGGCCATATTAAAAGATGCGCTGATTTGGAGTATTTGAGTTAAGGAAGATTTTAGGAAATGAGCTCAGTCTCCGCGGATTGGCACATGGTTATGTATATAGTAGATGCAGAAGAAAGATAACTTTGAAGGATTCATTCATTCATTCATACATGAGTGGTTCAAGAGATGAAAGTTAAAAAGATAGTTAGTTACCAAGCTATATGAATGGGATGAGCCTCTTGGCCCCAGTAAAATAATTAGGTTTGATTAACAAAATAGTTTTGTGATTTCGCGGGACTCCTCCATAATTAATAAGCTTTTCTGCTCAAACATACCTAACTAACTAATAAGAAGGGACAAGGGAACTCTGTAAAGTGTCAGCAGATGAAATGAAATGGATGAAGAAGAAAAAAATAGTTATTTCTTCAGCCACAGTCTCTCTCAGCTTAAAGCTCATTCCAAAACTTTCACGAATAAGCTATGGATCCACATCCGGAATAGAAGAGGCAAACATCTGGGCTCATCTGGAATAGGTTTTGTAAATGAATGTTTCCTGCTCCTCCTCCTTTCGCGAAGAGTTTCCTCTAACATGGGAGGGAGAACAAACTTTTTTCTTTCCAAATTTGGGAGCAACCTACTATACTGCTTCCAACTAGGAAACCACTTGCTCCAATTTGTCATTTTAAGTTGTTTACTTAAATCTATTTTCTCTCTCTCTCTGGAAGCTTGTGGAATGCTTCCGTGGTTGATTATTATCAAAGCCAAAACATTTTTCTTAAGCTCTAGAGCGGCAATATTATCTCTTAATGAATTTTCCATTTTTTCCGGTGCGAAAGTTTGAAAAGCGTCTTGGAGAAGAAAAAATATACTTAAAAAATCTCTTACCGTGAGTCGCTTATCCGGACAGACTTCAATCATCCCTCTGAGCAAATTCTGACAGTCTGGCGGGACAAAGTGGGGAATGTGGAACACGCCCCGTTTCACTTTCTCCAGGAGCTGCCTCAGATTGTCATCGTCGAAGGGGAGGGCGCCGACGAGCAGTGCGTAGAGGATCACTCCGCAGGACCACACATCCGCTTTCTTACCGTCGTATTTCTCTCCCTGCAAAAAAAAGAAAGCAAGCAAAAAAAAACAACATAAAATATTCATTGTTATGATATGATCCATAGTCACATGGCTAAGGTATGTAGTACTTATAACAAACTGGCTTGTTCCCTCCAGATTCTGAAAAAAAAAACTATCAACTGGAATAGGCACCAATTCCTAATCCAAAAAATAGCTCAAAAAATGTTCCACTACGGCAGGTGTACACAAAATGTTTTTTTTTTTGGAACTGACTGGGTAAAACGATGATCTAATATTTTAGCAGATGGGCTGTTTGTTTTTTTTGTCTCTGTTTCTTTTTGTGTTTTTGCCACTTACCCGGATCACTTCAGGACAGGCGTAGTGCGGACTCCCACAGCTAGTCTCCAGCATGCTCCCTTCGGGTTGGAGGGAAGCCATACCGAAATCCGCCACCTTGATGTTGTTTTTCTCATCCAGCAGCAGATTTTCCGGCTTCAGATCTCGGTGGCTGTAATAAAATAAAATAAAGTGCGTGGATAAAAAAGAAGAAGAAAAGAGGAACCAGTTTGGATGGAGAACACAACAACAACAAATCTCGGCTACAAAAATAACTTGTTCCTATTTTGGAGGAGTCATATTTAACTATGTAGCTTCCTATACTCTTCTGCCTACTTCCATACGAATGGGATGCTCCCCCCACCTGACTGTCGTACTAAACTAATCCTCCCTTTAACCCATTTCCAAACAGTTTCCATAAGTATTTTACATATTTCCAAACAAACTTTCTCCATCCAATCCACATTCCATTCCACTCACTCCACTTCCCAATAGTGAAATCATGGAAACTTTATCTCATTAGTTTCGTGATTAGGACCAAACTCCAATTCCATTTATCTAAAATCTGATCTGATCTTATCCCTCGTAACAAATTATGATGGGATGGCTTTCGAGTTTCTTCCATAAAATCCGGCAGAGCCCTACCCAACAATACGGACGTGACCTTGCTTAATGTACATATGTACAGTTTCCATGATTTCCAAAAGTACCTAAGTCATAGCGTTAGTTATTATGTAATCCTAATCCAAAACAAACCAGCGTTATTTTATTTATTTATTTCCGTTGGATGGATCCAACTGGACCTCAACCCGACCAGACCAAAAAGAAAAACAATTAGGATTAGCCCATCTCCATTTTAAGCACCGGACGAAAAAAAAACACACATTAAGTGTCATTTTGTTCCTCTGGTCTGCTGGAGCTATCTTTAAAATATAGTGATTCCCTTCCCATTTGAAAACCCTTTTGCTGGCCATGGCCATCCCACACAAGTATCCGATGCCGGAGGAAAGTGGCTCATTCATTTCAGCAAAAACAAGCAATAAAAAACACGTCCTCTCCTGATGAATATTGATGGCGGAACATGGCTCATTCTAATCAATTACTCGGTGGAAATTTTATTGCCATCTTTTTTTAGTTGGTTGGCCATAGCCATGGCTTTGGCTTTCCCCTTTCTCCCCCCACAACGTTTAAAGCCCGGAGAGTCCACTAAAGTCACTAATTTATTTAAGTAAGTTTTTGGGGTTTTGCTCTTCTTGTCCAAACGAGCCATATTAGTATCTAACTAGCTTCCTGGACTAATATGTAAAGGTAATGTCCGAGCTGGAATGGGGATGGGATGAGAATGTGCGTCGTTTTTTAAAATCCCACTTACCAAATGGAGTGACTATGGCAAAAGTCCAGGGCGGAGATAATTTGGCGAAAGAACCTCCTCGCCTCCTTGGGTGTCAGTCGTCCCTTCTTAACCAGGTAGTCGAATAGCTCACCGCCAGAGACATGCTCCAGAATGAGGTACCTGGATCATCCCGGGGAGGGAAGGAAGGAAACAAGAAGAAAACAAGAAGAACACGTACAATTATTATTAATATTTAGCAAGCTCACAAATGTACTCTCTCACTCAGGCTCAGACACACTCATGAAACATGACTTGGTGGAGAGAGAGAAAGTAAAGTAATTGTACTACACAGAACATTAAAAAAAGAAAACCTTATCATTGATTATGTTATACGGTGGAATGACTTACAGGTATTTCTTGTTCTCATACACATCAAATAGGCCAAGGACATGGGGATGCTCAATCAATTTCATGATGGCAATCTCCCGCTCCACCTGTAGCAAACACAAAAAGAGAAAATGAACATTAGATCATGTGACATGATCACATCAAGATATTATATGTATAATTTTTTTTCTCGCTGCATTCACGATAGTATAAAACGAATTGCTGGCGACGCCGACGAACAAGAAAATTCAATGAATTCGGAGCAATTTTCCAGCCAGATGGCCAGAAAACGTGGATGATATGCGTTGGCTCTCCATTCTATTGCTTTATTCCCCCTACTCATAAAAATGCATAAATATGGTGGTGGTGATGATGTCAGCGTCAGTTTCAGCGATGCTCCAGCTCATCCATCACATCACATGATACTAAAAAGGAAACTGTGGGGCCAAGCCAAGGCTAGTTCATCAACGTCAACTTCAGGAGGAGGAAGAGGAGGAGGATGTATCACTCTTTTCTAAAAAAAACTCTCTCCATGGATAGTATACTGTTAGTTGGATAGATCCTCATCATCATCATCATCATATAGCTTGAGTTTGAGTTGGGTTTGGACAAGCCATTTAAAAAAAACTTTCCCTTGGATATTTATAAGCCATACTGGAAGAGAACGAACAAGGATGTGTGGATGTGTATTTTTCATAATAGAATTTCTGAAATGTTTACATTTCCTTTTAAAAAATAAAATGAAACAAGGGAAAATCTCAATTATCATATTTCCATCCTTCCTTTCCAAAGGGAAAGTTTGAAGCTGTTTTTTTTTTCAAGAGAAAAGACTGGAACGTTTTTCCCTGGACGATTCCCACCCATTTCAAACACAATTTGGGATTTTTTTTCTTGTGGGTTTCCTCCACCGAAACCTTAGGAATATGGACAGTTGTTTTAAGTTTTCCTTTCCACATGTTTTACTTTTATTCTCAGAAATTTCACTTCTCAGACTTCATCCACGGCTATATGCCATCCCCCTCCTCGTCATTGCGATTAGATAAAGAAATGATGTTGTCATGTGAGGAGGGGGGAATTGTTGAAGAAAAAAAAAGAACACTTGATGCTTGATCCCCTCAGTCTCCGTTCCAGTTTCTCTCCTTTTTTCTTCTTCAAAGGTGAGGTAGAAGCGAGGTGATGTATAAAGTTGCGGAGGAGGATTGATCGAATCTGGAAGAGAAAGGGCTTTCCTTTCATGTGTCTTTTTTTATTCCTGACAGGGATTACACGATCACAGAGGGAAAGAACATGGCTCATTCATTCATCCATTCATTCATTCCCTCTCAGGTCTACACAGAGCTCTGTAGAGTAATTCCGTGTCCGTTTCATTTCTCCCGGTGTAACTATGATTGTGTTGCCTCCTTTTTTGTCTTGAAAAGGAAAACCTTGAAGTTGTGACTGGTGAATGGACTTACTTATAGGTACTTTCACTTTTTGGAGGAGTAAGGGCGGAAAAAGATATTCGACTTGCTTGACATTATTGGTAGCACGACACACATGGATAGAAAATGTATTTGATGTAAAAAAAACTTTTCGTATGACCAGTTTATTATTTTTTTTACATTTTGAAAAAAATATCAATCGTGAATGCATCGATTCATTTTTAAAAAAATTCCATATCAATGTAATCATATTTGGGTTTACCTTCATAAGGACCGACTCGCTGAGCTTCTCCCGGTTAATAATCTTGATGGCAACCTTCTTCCCCGTGACGCAGTGGACGCCAAGCTTCACCAAACCTGAAAGGAGAGATTTATTTTTTTTAAAGAACCGCCGGGATTATAAAGTGTCATAATAATAACTATTTTTTTTTGCAAAAGAAAAAGTGAAAAAAAAGTTATGATCCAAAATGATAACTCATAAAAACTCATCAACTTAATGACTAATGTTAGGATGATGATGATAATGATGATGAATACGAGGACGACATATTACGCAACTAAGTCAGGTAAAGAAGCAATCAAACTAATGGCAACCGGCAAGGGGGAAAAAGAATAAGATTTGCTCAATCTGGAAGGGAGGTCATTATTTCCTTTGTATCATTTCGCAGAAGGAAAAATGAAATAAAAACTTTTTTAATAAATATTTTTTTATCTTTCCTTTCCTGGGAACATAGGTAACTGGGGATTGAATAAGATTCTCGGGAGGAGGAGAAAGCTCCTTTGTGGTGTAATGTGTCATTCAACAAGGTACAGAGAGATTCTTTCCAGAGATATTTTTAAAGGGAAAAAGATGTCTGAAATTTTTGGGGTAGAGATAAATACTGGAAGCTGCTGCTTCTCCGGTTCATTTAGTTTTTTTTTTTGGAAAAGGATTGGAGAAGATGGGATGAGGATGAAGATGATGAAAGGGAAAGTTATGGAAGTTGGTGGTGGTGGTGATGGAGGGAAGGTTGCCGTTGCCGGAGGGATAAGAACAGCTGCAGTGTTGGGAAGGAAGGAAGGAGCATCCATCTCCTCCAATTATTTCTCTCTCTCTCTCTTTTTGGGATTCTTTGTTCCAGGGATGGATGGATGGATGTAGGATGTAGCAAAGTAATAATATGGTTAATATATGAAATGGGGAGGAAAATATAGCTCCTTAAGCCTTTCCTCCTAGAGAGGAGTCAGTATATAGGTAAGCACTATCACCGCCGCCACCGGACTGGGGAGGATATGATATGATATGAGCTAAGGTCAGCTAATAAGAGAGGAAAAGTTTTCGCCTTGTAGATAGTATTATGACTACAGTAGTTCCTCTTAAGTGGTGACTGTGGACTGGGATGGAATGATATGAAACTTTTCCTGCTTTTACTTTCTTTCCTTCTTTGGACTGTATCAATTTTTTTCTTCCGTAGTAAATAACTTTGTTTCCCAGGTTGGGAAAAAATTTGGACGATGTTTTGATATTTTTGTTTCTTTTTTTTGGTTGGTGATATGTATGATAGGGAGTGGAGGAGAGGGAGGAAGAAAGTCTCTCCAAGTTCATTTTCTGATTTCACCTCATACTTTCCCCAGAGTGTTGGGTCCATGTCTGGCGTGGCTCATCTTTTTATTTTTTTGCTTTTTCTTTGTGGAGTGGTGAGGAATGAATGGGTGGATGTATTTATATATGGGGAAGAAAGTGGAGGAGATGGAGGAGAGATGGAGGGAGGGATGAGTGCGGACTGTCCAAATATGTATCACTACTACCTATATACTTTTTTGTTGGAGAGGTAAAATGTGCGGGTGATGATGATCAGGAGGATATGAAAACCTTCGCAAGATGAATTCCTTGTTTGGGGAAGAAATCTTTTTTTTTTCCGGGAAAAGTTTTATTTTTTTATCTTTTAAGTTTTTAATTCGACCTTTTTTCCCGGGACTAAACTATAAAATGGAAAAGTTGACGCAGATACTTTTGGACATGTTGCGGGGCAAGGGAGGGCTGTGCTGTCCACTTGCTTGTTTGGAATGCTTCATTCAATGCAATTCAATGAAAACTTTTTGGATGAAAAGAAACTACTCCCCTTTTTTGGAGGTGATTTGAAATAAAAAAAAATAAATAGTTTTCCTTGCCATTGACTGAAAAAAGTAGGATTATTGTCATTTCAAACTTGTTATTGTATTTTTTTTATAAATATTTTTTTTGGTAGGGTGCCCTTTAGCCGGAGCTTAAACTTACCCGTTTGACCCTTGCCCAACGTCTTCTCCAGCCTGTAAGGGCCCACATACTGAAGATGATCCACGTGATTTTCCTTCTGCATTTTTAAATCTTTCATTAAGCTTG
>JAQGAI010002334.1:0-12512 GCA_034696905.1 Lepidocyrtus violaceus
CCTGATTATCATCCATTTAGCGGTGGTGGTTACTGTTGCTGCTGATTGCTAAAAGTGATACAGGATTTTAGTACAATAGTCCAAGCTATGAGCTTTTGCCTGTTGTTACGTAATGAATCCTGCACCCATCCCACATTAAAAGCTCCTCATACAAATAATTGATTCTCTCCCACTCCGTGGTAATTGTTGTGCAGCAATCCACAAAGCAGTTCGGCTTTGTTCTTTATTTCGTGAAAATGACCACCAGCAACGCTTAAGCGTGCATACAAAAAAGGAGGACGCTTTATACCAAGAGTGATTTCATTTTTTCCCCTTTTTATCATTATTCCGCAAATTAAAACCGCAACTGGATTATCATTATTGGAATGAAGATGAAGTTGGAACGACATTGAAAAATAAAGTCTGCCGCTGTTGGAAGGTCATCACTTGTCATCAATATCATATCATCTCCAAATAAAAAAATGAATCCTTCATGAGGCAGATGATGATGGAAAAAGGTGGGAGGGGAGTTGTGTTGTGTGTTGCTGATTGATAATTAGTATGAATAACATAACGGAGGTCTAGAGGACGTCGCGTATAGGGAATGAGATAAGATGAAACAAAGCTAATTGGCTTTTACCAAAAAAAAAAAACCCTCCTCACATATCTACGCTAAATATGAGACGTAATAATAATGATTATGTAGTCGACCAGCCAGCATTCAATGATAATGTGATGATGAGCTGAAGAAAAAAAATGGGCTCCGCAAATAGGTAGTAATAATAATTGGTTGTTCCTGCCACTGCTAACTTGACTTAAGTAATTTTTATTGTGCTGGAGTGCGAATAAATAGTCCATTACATTATTATTATTGTCCGCAAAGCACTTTTTTGAGAGATCTTGATCTTTTTGAAGGAGGTGTGAAGAGCAAATAGATAAAGACTGCCAAAAAGAATTATTATTCACTAATAATAATAAATAGTAATAAATCTGGAGGAGTCCGGCATTTAAAATCACACCACCTATTTTAAATGCTGGAATAAATTTAAGAAGGCATATTTTTTTTGGCCACGTGCCATGTCCACCTTGAAGCTCCTCCTGCTCCTGCTAAAGTCAGGTGAGAGCATGCTAAAAGTAAACTGTTGATGTTAAACTTTGCGCTATTAACTCTGGTATGGGCGTATCTTAACTAAATCAATTATTTTCTTCTTCTTAGCGCTGAATATAATTTCGGTGACAAGTCTCCTCCCACAAGTGAGTCAGGAAGGGTTGCTCCGGCCATATAGGAGCTATGCGGATGTCACACTATTCCACTATTTTGTCCCGAATGAAGTGTCCCGGGCGACGTTTGAGTTCGCGGCGTTCATGGACAGTGGGAGCTGTCCAGTGCGGAATGTCTACATGTGAGTTAGATTATACAAATTGCTACTTCCTCTAAATTTTTAATGAATGAATGAATGATGACTGTTTGCTTTCTCCAAACAGCTATTTGCAACATGGGAGCTATCCGGTGATGTCGCCGGACAATGCCACCTTCCCGGATAATTTGTTTACCGGGAGGACGTCCATGTTTAGCTTGGTTCTGCGGTCATCATATCAGCCCCATGATGCGACGGTGTTCCCGGTGTACAACCCCCTTCCGGGGAGCTGGTTTGCGGCGGCCTACCTCCCGGATTGGGATCAGCATGTTCAGCAAGAGGTCTCCAAAAGATATTCTGACTAAGACTAGAAAATGTAAATGCTTTTGCCATTTATTTGCACACAATTAAATTAAATCAAATCCTTCTCTGAAATTAAATCTATAGGGCATCGGACACAAATGCCAGTACAGCCTCGGCTCCGTGGCGCTATGGTCCCAGGTTGCGAGTGTTGAGACAATCCCCATCAAGACAACCACAAGACTGAGCAGTTTGGAACATTTCACTTACTTCAAGTAATTACGTCGTTAATTAAATCAATTTTATTCTGAAAACTCTGATGTTGTTGGAAATGATGTTTGTTAAATTGGATTTCTATTTCTTCTACAATTCTTAGATTTTACATTCCGGCCGGGACCTGGGAGTTCAAGTTGAGGATCAGCGGCTCCCACCTCCACTCCCCCCATCGATTCTCCCCTGAAATGGAGTCCCCTTCTTCTTCTTCTTCGTATGGAACTGGGAATAGCAACAGCACAGCAAATAATTCCTCCTCCTCCACTCCCCGACCCCCAGTTCCATGTATACGAAATGTAATATTGAGACCAAGGGCTTTGCCTCGATTCAAACCGGATGGGGTACAGTCTTCCATTACGGATCTCAGTAACTCCGGATTTAGTCATGTGGAGAAGCTGCCATATACGGACTCCTACTATTATCTTCTGATAGTGGCGGAGTGCAAGGTCTTCTACAATATTTCAATTAGCGTTAAAGGTAAAGTTGTTTTCTTTCCACGCTGTTCCAATATGAGGCCTCATGAATAATTCATGAGCAAAAAAAAAACAATCCAATCCAATCCAAAAGAGATTTGATTTTATCTATGCTTTGTTTTAGATTGTCCAATGCAAATCCTGGGCCGGAGCTTTATCCAGCAATTTGCTGGAGTTCATTCCGCAGCCAATCTTAAGGATCAAGCTGTTAGACTCAATATGAGTACGACCGTTAGCGCCAAGCTAGTATCATCATCTAGCAGCGAGCCTACGCTGGAAGAGGAGGAGGAGTCCTCCAACTTGACTTGCGACTGTGTGCCCATGTTCAGATTGACTAGGATTAAGCATGCACAAGACTTCTCGGACACGTTTTTATTGGAGGTATCGATCGTTCATATTGATGATTAATTGATGATTGATTACCAGCTACTAGCTCACATTCAATTGGGTTGTAACCTAAAATATTTCTCCATATTTCATTATCGTAGGGGAGGGAGTGGTTTACCACTTGGCTGGCGGTAAATGACACCATGTCTGTTGGAGCGGCTTTTGAAATCCTGCCATATGTTGACATTGGCGGGACCCTCAGCATCGGGATTCATTTGGATGCTCTCTTGCTTGTAAATTTAAATTTAAAAAAAAACGGACAACGGACCATACGAGTATAACTTGGATTCCTTTTCTTTTTAATCTTATGATTTTTTTTTGTTTCCAGAATGCTACCGCCCAAATCCTCCACGTCTTTGCCTGCGTCCGCAAGTCCCGTCCCCCGGAGCCCTTGTGTTGCTCCAGTTTAGTTCCAGGAAACATATCATCCTGCTGCCAGTCCGGTCTCAGCCTTCACGTGTCCTCGGAAAACTTGACGGAAATTGATGACACGGTGTTGATCCCCTATCCGGAGCCAGACACTTGGTATATTTCCTTCACAACGGTTTGCGTTTTGGGGGATGCGGTTGTGCCCTGCGCCGTAGAGGAAGCTTTGATCTCCCTGGACATCCGGACCCAGCCTTGCGTGCTAACGAAGCCCTCCCCGGGATCGGCCATCTTGGCCTGCGGCTCTTATGGAATCTGTCAGGAGGTTCATAAGGGCCAGTTTTTCTACACGGCTTGTCGCTGCATCGGAGGCTACCGGGGTTGGGCGTGTACGGATGACTCCCAGGCTACTCCAGAGTTCCTCCTCTTGTCCGCCACGCTGCTGCTCACCCTGAGCAATTTATTTTTCATCCCTGCCATCTTCCTCGCGCTAAGGAGGAGGATGTTCACTCAAGGGCTGATCTACTCTGTGACAATGATCTCATCCACGCTGTACCATGCATGTGATCAGGAGATGTATGGCTACTGTCTCACTCGCTATTCAGTAAGTACAAAGTTCAGTTAAAGTTCGGAAGTTAATTTAATCATCAACGTTTTGTTTCTGGGAATTGAAATTAGTTTATTCAATGGATATTTGTTTTGATTTTGTTTTGATAGGTTTTGCAATTTTGCGACTTTTTCTGCTCCATCCTGGCATTCTGGGTGACGCTGATAGCGTTGGCGAAGAGTCCGCCCAAGTACGATTCTAGTCTGTATATGCTGGGGGCGGTTGTGATTGCCATTGGCGTGGAGTACAATCGGACGGGGCTGATGGTCTTTGTGTTCCCGTTCGCGCTCGGGATCTCTATCCCCATCAGCGTCTGGTCTTATCGGAGCATCCGGAATCGGAGCATTATCGTCCCCAAGCTGAGCACCGTGCTGCTCTTCCTCCCGGGGGTCTTGTTGGGAGGGGCGGGGCTGGTTCTCTTTGCGTTTGTGGAGACGGAAGATAACTATCGAGTAAGTCTAACAATAATGGAAACACATTTAACAACGTAGTAGTTAAAAATAATTTTTTTTTGTTTAATTATTTTTTCAGTACACACACAGCGCATGGCACGTGATAATCGCTCTCTCCCTCGTGTATCTCCTTCCCAAGCATCAGAAGTCCAGTCACGCGGAATCCCACCACCACCACCAGGACGAAACTGAGAATGAGGGGAATGCGTCCGCCGCCGAGTTGGCCGCCGTCAACGGGGACTCTTCCCAACACCATCCGGCTAGTCCAGTATTCTTCATAACGTCCGATCTAGATCATCTAGTGCAGGAGCAATCTCGATAGCTTTAATTAGGAGGAAAAATCATTTTTTCTGTTCCTTAATTAGTTATTTTAAAAACTGATTGATGGTGATGTGGAAGGCTTTAATTTTTTTATTTCGTATTTGTTTCGTTTTGTAGGATTAGCCATTTCAATTAAGTAGAAAGGTTAACACGTAAATAATTAGTCTTGTGATATTTATTCCTTTCTCATTTTCCGGAAGTTCTTCTAGAAACTACATACATAGCGTCTAACAAAAAATTCGTCCTCAATTCATCTAGTTTAGGAATAGTCTAGTAAATTGGTCCGGTAGATAATTTGCATCAAAATATTTCTTTGAGATTGTTAATTAACATACCTAGCTAGTTTTGTAGGAAATATTGTGGAAGGGAAAAAGGGGCTTTTTTTACTAAAAAATACTTGAAATTATTTAAAATTCCAAAAACGTCAGTTTTGTATCTGTCTAATCTAATAATGCAATAGTGTATATCAAATACCAAAGAATTAACTGTTTTTTAAATAACTTTATCATTTAATTATGATAGATTTAAGTTCTAGAAAAGAGTTGAAGAAAAAGAAGAAAAATGTCGTTATGCTTGGGAATGTACAGACTTTAGACTAGAATGAAATGAAATTACCTATGTGGGATTTAAAGAACAGTGTGTCTGTGCCAAATAAAAAAAACTCCAGAAAAAAATCCTTTCATGTCAGTACATTAATTAATTAATTAAATAATTTATGAGACATAACTTGCAAGAGCTAATCCATTCATTCACAAATCAGTCTTCAATGGAATGAGCATACTAATCTACATGCATTATTATGTGATTCCGAGAAAAATAGGAATTAAATTTGAATACGCTTTGGAATTAATTTATAATTAAATAGTGCTACATGTAATCGCATTTTTATTACAGTTATTATCATTATCGTTCAATTATAATATAATATGAAGCAAATTGAGTGAGTATGAAATAATCTAGAGCAGAGACGTATATGACATTAATATATATATACTTTTTTTTTCAATTCCAGTTTTAGAACTTTTTAGCGGGTTTGTTGAAGCCTCATTTAAATTAAACTATCTATCTAATGCTGTTGTAGAGATTGAGGGAGGATTTATTCTCTTTCTGTGACCTATTCTTGCTAAACACGTTCCAGAATCTGAGCGTCTCATCCCCCGCCCCCGTTACTATTGCCTCCCCGTCCGGGGACATTGCCAGATAGAGGACGCGGTAGGAGTGGCCCGTCAGCTTCGCCACTTGTTGGAGGGAGGGGTACTTCCAGACCAGGATCTGATTTTGAGAATAGCCGTGAGTGCTCACCTGGAATGATTGGAATGGGGAAAAAAGACATTTAAAAATCGGATTTGTTTTCTTCTTCTCTGGGTTGAATATAATGGTGGGAGTTGAATGGTTATGATGGTTAAGGTGTGCTTACCAATTCGGAGGAATGCTTGGACCAGGCTAGGTTGCATACTTGGGAGCCCGTATCGATACATTGCATGGGCTGCCCTGTCAAAGTGTTCCAGAATCGTATACACCTGTCCGCAGTCCCGCCCCCACTGGCTAACAGGCCGTGGTGATGGGGTGACCATGCGATGGCTGTGAAATTATTAGAAAAATTATGTATAAAGCATGAGTTTTTGAACGGGAAGTAAATCAAAATTTCACGAATCACGTCTTCCTTGTTTTACCTTTAACTGCTGCGAGATGCTCCGTGTAGTTCTGGATGGGGGCGGTGGAGTGAAGGTTCCACACGTAGAGACGATTGTCATTGCCACCGGAAGCCAAATATTGGTTGTCTGGGGACCACTTCAGCCCGCAAACCTCTTGTCTGTGTCCGACCAGTTGCCTTTCAGGAATTGCTGGAGGGGCTCGGATATCCTTCTGATTGATGAATCTGTCTCGTGAGCCACTGGAGAGGAGATCACCATTCCAAGCTATTGCCCCGACCCTTGCCGTGTGTCCATGTAAGGTGGATACTTGCTTCCCTGCGGAGGCATCCCAGACTTGGACTAAACCCTGCTGCGTCCCAACGGCAACTAGACTTCCCTGTGAACAAAAAAATGTAATTGTGTTCAACTCATTTGAATGTAATTAATTTGGTTGAATTTTTTTATTGGGAAACTATCGGCTTACCCTCTCATTCCAAGCGACAGACGTGACAGTGTCTTCCGTTTGGGCTAGGTCACACAGCCGGGTCACTTGGGATGTGCAGGCAGACCACAAATAGACGCACGTCCCGAGCCCAACGCTGAGAACGTTTTGGGAAGACCAATCTACTAAATTGAGGTAGAAGTCATCTTGGAGTTCCGGAGCATCCAGGACCTACAACAGTGGCAGATAACAAAAACCATTCATGAGTTATATATTGCAAAATGGAAATCAGTTTTTTATGCATGCGCGACGGGCGTAATAAGTGTAGTAGCTTAATTACCTTGAATGGAACTTTGGAGATCCTCCGGGTGGGCTTCTTAGGAGATCGTAACAACTTCTCCGACTTGTTACTGATTGGGGAGAGGGAGTAAGGAGACCATGGCTCATTAATTGCTACGGATCGCTCGGAAGAATCAAACTGGAAAGCAAAAAAGGGAAGGAGGAAAAACAATGGATTAATTTCATGAATTCATGTCACTCCTCATAAATTCCACACGTCCCCTTTCCCCAGTACATATTAATATCAGGGTAACTCCCCCCAAAACTTACGTGGAATAGCTTCCGACTGGCACTTGACTTTTTCTCACTCGAAGTAATGTCTTTGTTGTCCTCAAACTGATAGCCCAGGACTTCGTTCTTCAATAGGCACGAGTAGACCACGGATCCATCTTTATTGTTCTCGGAAGTGTCTCTGGTCTTCTTGTATGGGGTGATAGGCCGTCCTCCATCCTACATAAGCATACAGATAAAAAAAAATAACCAAAATTAACTTCCATTGCCCATTCTAACAAAAAGTTACGTCTGACACAAATAAATGACTAAACAAAGTCGTTCTTACCGATGATGTTGAACTGGGTGAGGTGGGATAAGTAAGATGCCAAGTATTGCCAGCCCTCGACGGAATGAAGCGGTCCCCGTAACGGGGCTTCAGCGGTGATAACGGCGACGTCATTCTTGGAGCGACAGTTTTTGGTCAGGAAGAGCAGCTCAAAAGTAACTCACTTTTTTCTAGCTACTTTGATCGAGGGAAAGCGAGCACGATTTTTTCTACGAAGAAACTTTGGTCATACCATGCTTATAGGTGACTATGATTATTTTATTGTTTTTTGGAGAAGTGGACGTATCTGCTTTACGTCTTCCAATTCTCAAGAAATTTTTTATTGAAAAAAATGGAGTTGTTGATTTAAATTGCACTAGGTTGCCCCATTTCGTTGCGTAGCAGTAACTATGACTGTTTTTTTTACAGGAGCAGGAGCACTATAGCACTACCATGGATAAAGAGCAATATGGCTTATTATACTAATCTAATCCTAACGTGAAAATCAGTCGGGTATAGATCCCAACTAGGGATATATATATATTTAAAATATATATAAACAACAATAACAAAAGATAACGATTTGGTGTTAGAGACGAACGTAAGGTCACGAAAATGGCCAGGGCATTTAAATGGTCTTTGAAGCGTAGTTGTAGCCTCCTTTCTCCTTCCTTTCTCGATTTAAAGCGTGTATCGCAAATAACAAATAGTTAGTTCCTGGATGAGTGAAGCTGTCCCCGGATTTACATAATGATGATGTTTCACATGAATCAGTTGTCAATTTCACACCCACACAAATAATCAATGTGCTCCCTTATTTCTTTTTATTTGCAAATCTTTGTTTTTTCCAAACTTTGCTTTGGCTGGTGTGGGTCCAGCATTGTGCAGTTGATTAGGAAAGGGTTGTTTTTGTAGGAGGATTTAATTTTTATTTATTTCAGAGTCTTTTTTTTAACTGTGCCAGAGAGAGAGAGAGCCTCCGAGCCAATGTTACTATTTTCTCTGGGCTCACTCCTCTTTTATATTTCTTGATGATGATGAGTTCCAGCAGGCCACTGAGACTTATTTTGGTTGGCGAAGAAGAAAGTATTTAGCAATGAGGAAGATAATGAGCTCCATCATCATGAGTGCTTATCCTTCTTAATGCTGATTTTTTTCTTTTCTCTCTCTCGTAGTAAAAAAAATTGTTATGGTTTGGGATGGATGAGGAGAAATATACTTAAATAGGTTTATTTTATTTTTTAATTTCTCCTGCACTGACTGCACTCTTTCTCTCCTCCTTCCTATATAATAATATCTCGTTTGGGGAATGATGATGATGCTCCTTTACACTTTTCCCTGTCTGTATTTTTTTTTGATTTCAATTGAACACCTCTACGACAGCCATACACACACACATATACAAAAAAAAATAACGCAGCCAGTCCCTTGCCCACATGTAAATTAAAGCTGGTGAGTAGAACAGCTATATACTACGTAAGATATTGCAATTGCATACAATTTTTTTTTATTATATTGGAATGGAGCAAGAGGCTTCTGTTACCAACAACAAATTTTTCAGCCAATATCCCAATGCAATGCTTCCCAACTCGACTCAACTCTCACACAGACATAAATATGTATAAAAGTTTAGGGGATTTTAACATGGCAAAAGGAAAGAGTTAAACAGTTATACTTATAGAGAGGCAAACTAGATAGTATGAAGTATATTATGAGAGTAGTCGTTTGTCTGATGGTAAACCACTTATTTCTGCCTTGTATTTCTTCCTTAAGTGAAAAAGCAGCCTTTTACTCATTTTTATCCATTTCAGTTAAAGCTATCAGGCATTTATAAATATGCACAAAATGATAATGATAATGATGATGAAGAGAGAAAAAACACATCTTTGGGGCTCCGTTCCCTGAGTATCCTCCAACAATTCGTTTCATACCGTTGGGCTGAATAGCGATGAGCAACTTGTTATATGTTATGTTTGTAAGCATTGTTGAGAGGGTTGGTTGGGTTTGTTGCAAGTTGGTTGAGAGAGGAAAACTGGCTTGGGCTTCTTCTTACACAATCCCATTGTTGGCAGTTGGGATTTTATTGAATGTACATATGTATAAAAGTGTTATTGCTCTTGTGTTGGGTACGCATCTGTAGTATGTACGGCAACTTACCTAGAGCTAGGCTTCATGAGCTTTACTCACGGATAACCAATTTACAAATGCAAAGCGAAGAGGTGGATGGATGGGGAAAAATGTTTAGGAGCAATTTGAGTATGTCCAGTATGCTAATTTTTGTCTGATTGAATATTATGGTAACGGAGAAGGAGGAGAGTGGCCTGGCATGACATGAGTCAGTCTAAATTGGAGTATTAACTTATTGATCAATGATCAATCCCCCTTTTAAATATACATGCATTCATTTGACTACTTAATGTGCATGCATCCTTACCTAGGTAAGCTGTGTAGGAATGATCAATGTTGTTGAGTTGAAGCATCAGCTATGCATTTACTGGCTGATCAATGACCAATATGACTAACAAATTGATCCTCCTCGTCATCTATCTCCACGCTCCAGTTTAATACTTTTTGTCGTAAAGGATGCATATCAAAAGTTGAGTCTGCAGTTGAGATTTGTCTGTCTGCATGTCCATGGCCGTAGTAGGGAACTAAATTAAAGGATGGATGCATTCTGCTTGCAGTTGTCTCTGCATTATATTGCTTTTTTTTTCTTCTTATCTTCTTTGTCAGTGAGGTCATCATGGGCTGACTTCATATGTTACTGAGGATGAGTTCATGTGGAAGCAGCTCTACCTTTACGTATTTGATTATGGATGATGATATTGAGATGGGAACAGATTACGTACTAGGTAGGAGTTTACTAACTAATAATAATAATCTGGGGAGAGAATAGGGGCGGCTTAAGATAACAGAACATGATCAGGATCTCAGAGGAAGACGAAAATGGGTTGGATGATGAAGGTAATGCTGAGAAAATATGAACCGTTGCTTCTATTCTTGGAGTTTGACGTTTCCCTTGGCTGTATTAGCATAAGAATAATTGATGTGGAATGGGGACAGTTAGTATGGAAGATGATAATGATGATGAGGATTATTATTGATATTGATGATGCATTCCATTCCATCCCATGATGAATTTTATGAAGGTGGCTGTTTCCTGCTTGGAAAATTGGAACTATTCATCAATTAAACTAACTTCAGTTGTCTCTACCTTTTTATAATGGGATTTGTAAAAACTCAGATAAGCACTTTTCATGGAAAGGAGAAGATAAGTCAACAGATTTGTAAACTGTTTCAGATTACCCCAGTAAGTCAATTAGCTATTCATTTGTCCCATGAAGGCAGCTCTGCAGAATCAGGATTAAGACTCACAATCAGACCAGTTCTGAATTAGCCTCAACTTAACTTTACAAATATGCAGCCATGGTCATGTATCATATTACCATAACTGACGTTTAGCAGACGATGATCGGAATTTGCACTGATCATCATCACCGCCAGGTAAGAAAATCTGTAATGGTGTCATTCATTCAGCAACGGACTAACTTTTTTTTAAAGAGGAAAACGTTTTGGATACTGATACAAAGTTCGTTTCTGCTTGATTTTTCTTCACTGGCAACGTTATTAACTTTTGCATTAAGTTAGATTATTGGTTCCTGTATGAACCGGCATGCTGATGCTGATGAGTAGAGTAAACAGGGAATAAATGAATCATACAAAGTTATTTTAACTGATTATACTGATTTTCATTTCGCAATACGGAGGACAAACATTGACTGTTGTATTTTTTTGTTGTTGAGAAGTTGACAATGACAATACATCCTTTTTTATAATATGGCTTGTGAAGATGGATAAACAAGAAAGGGGAAAAATTTGGGCTGGGTTTTAACCAGAAATATAAACAGGAGATAAGATCGATCGCCTCATAAGCACATTATGTAGACAATATGCTTAAGCCGATTAAAAGTCTCTCTCTGGAATGGATGGGTTGACTAATTTACTTAAATTTTATTCTCATATCATATGTTGGAAAAAATTAGCCAGTACTTTAGTCACTTTTTTCTCTTAAAGTTTGTTTTAACAATCGATATTTTTTTTCAGCTTTAAAAAAAATGCCTGTTTAATCCTTTCTTGGTGACCGTTTTTGAGAAGTTGTGAATCATACCGGTCCTCTGTCATGATACATGTTTCATTCAACATTGTGGGGGAAAAAAGCAAGCAAACTGCATGGAATGAACTCTGAATTTAGATATCTTCAATTTAAGGTAAAACACTCCCAATGTAACTTGACTGCTGTTTTTTAGCTCTTTCAAAAAAAAATGCTCACACCGGAAGTACTTCTTCTCCAAAGAAGTGTGTAGTTCTCCAGGGACGGTGTGAATTCCTCCGTGAAGAAGAAAGATAACCTGGTTTGGTTTCCACATTATTCGTCATGCGTGGCCATATGATGATGATGATGATGATGATTACTTTCAAGAAGATCGTGTAGATCCAGAAATATACTTAGGTAAATAAATATGTGGGATGAAATCCTTTTAAGCATGACAGAAAAATGGAGGGAAAAAGCGGCTGAAATGGAAGAGGATATAGATATATGGCTTTGGATTTTTTTAGCATTAGAGCAGATTGGCAAATTTTAGATAAGGTAGGTAGAAGAGATGAACTTTTTTTAGTACCGGCAATAAAAAGATGAATGGGGATTGGGGATAGGGATACATTCCTCATAAACTGTAATGATGATGGGAAGAAGGTAAGGTAAGAAAAGTAATTCCTCTTTCGAAATATTATGCAATCTCACATTCAAGCCAAGACATGCTTGTTGCATTTAATGCTTAAAAGGCATATACATGAGTGGAGTCTGTATGCTTTAAACTGGAGAGGCTGTTGATTCAAGGAAAAGATCATCATTACATATTAGGTGTACTCAACTTGAGGCTTGTAGAGGGACGTAGTCATGTAGTAGTATAATTTTCATGTAATCGCGTAGTTGAGTAAAGCACTTTTACACGCGTGTAAAGGAATCCAGGCCTCTGATTGGCT
>JAQGAI010002335.1:0-12511 GCA_034696905.1 Lepidocyrtus violaceus
GTAGTGGTGAGTAGAGGCACCCAGGGAAACATAAAAATCCATCCTCGTTTTCTTCAGTTTTTCCTTCAGAGAAACTCAAGGCGATCGAGTCACAGACTTGGAGAAAGAAAGATGCACAATTTTAGTCTGTCGTCACGTGGCGAGATTTTTCCTTCCTTCCGAGGAAAGAAATATGAAATGCATATAATTTCATCCATCCCTATCATCACATATGGCTTGAGTTGGGAGTTTTTTATATGAAGAAGAAAATAGCAGTTTTTGTCTGTGGATTTTTTCCCTTAATAAGAAAAGTGTAGAGCGCAAGCACGCACCACCGGAATGGAACCAGCTACGAAACCAAGAGCCAGCTCGACAAACAAAAAACGGGTAAGAAGAAGAAGACAACAAACACTGGAAATAGGAATGAAAAGAGAGACAGAGGAAACCGGCAGTTGTCATGCGATGCATGGAAATAGAAAGAAAATTGTGAATTCAGAAGAGAAACTTCATGAGAGCAGCGTTCTCCTCTATATCCCTTTCCTTACGTGAGCGTATTTTTTTCCGGCTTCTGGGTGGATATAAATATGTTCACGAACAGGAAGAAAAAGACAAGATCTGTGCAGTGCACAACAGTCGGTCGGTTTGGTGATCATCATGATCCTCTCTGGTCTTATTATTTTCCAAAAAAAAATATATAGAAAAAACCAAAATGAACGCTGGGCACGGAGGAGCACACCAGCGGTATGAATCATTACGGCAGGATGGCATGGCTAAAAAAAGCCCGACATTGCATTCCAGTTCCCAGTCCATGTAAAATATTAAATGCACTCACTACGACTTCTCTCTACTCCCATTATTCTATAAAAAAAGTTTTTGCTTTTGTAAGTTGGATATGTGATGTCCCCAAAAGGACTGTTTTTATATCAAAGTAACGAACCAGTGACATGGCCACTTTTTCTCTTAAGTGCTATGAAGCCTGAACCGAATCTGGATAGCAAGTCAAGCCCAAGGCACTGCACTGTAAAAATAGTTAGGCATGAACAAGAAAAGTTACTTTTTTCTTAGAAACGGCAATTCAAACAGTGAAGGAGAAGGTCATCATGCTCAAAATTATCATGATCATCTCTAAGAAACTCGAGCAAATATAGCTGCTGGCACACAACGATAGTATAAACAGAAGACATCGACATCCTCCTCTCCAGAAAAGGGCTAACAACCGACTTGGGTCTTCTTAGACTCTTACTTTTACAATTGGTATATCGGTACCTTTTTAGTATTCTGTTTTACTACAAAAAGTGCATTCGCGTAGCCCAAAATGCAAGAAAAGAGAAACTTGTAATGAGAATTAGTATCGTTTTTAAGGGAAAAAAGTTTAGTTTGTTTGTTAAGTAACGATTCGCTGTAAGCTTTGAATGGTTTTCATGAGCCGAATAAAAAAGCGTCTGTTGCCGGTTTCTCCGTGCTCATACAATGCAGCAGCACACTCTGATTTTTCTTGGAAGACAGGACACTCATTTTAGTATCATTTTCACTGTAAAACATCTTATATAGCTATTATTACACAATAGTAAAAGTCTTCACTGGAAATGGGGGAGTTCCAGATAAAATTCAAGTTTATTTCGGAGGAGGAAAGAATACATACCTATTTCACTCTTTTTTACTACTTTCAACTTTCTTCCGTGCATAAAAATGTTTCGTTTTTTGTTGCTAGAAAATCCAAGGTAAAGTTGCAACCATGCAAGCAAGCAAGAAAAACCTTATCCGGGAATAAAGAAGCTGGAGGGTACATCCCAGTATAGCTTTCAAGAGGGAGCCGTTTCCGACCCACCCGATACATTGTTTGATGTTATCTCAAAGATATTTTTTGTGTTTGCACAAGACCTTGGCTATGGCCATGTGATCTGGAATGCTCACATTAGGAATGAATACAAGGATGTTCATAAAAAGTACCAAGAAAAGGGTATGTAACTCGATACACACGATCAGTGCAACGCACTTCGACTTTAGCTTGATTTTCTTTTTTCAGCTAAAAAACATAAACTGAGAAAAGGCTCTCTGCATTCAAAAAAATAAATATTTGAAGTAAAAGGGGGGAAGTAAATGAAATGTTCATGTAGAGACCATTATGCACACGCTATCCCTAGAAAAGTAAAATAACCTATGCCTGTGAATGAGGAGAGAACAGCACACAACACACGTCCCTCTCAACTAATATCACATCAAAAAAATATTGCATTACACACTTCTTTCTCCTTGCCTTTTTCTTGATTCCTCCTTTATTCTGAGTGGGCTCGGGGGAATTATGACGGGAAAGAGTGTAAGGAGAAAAGGCAAAGTCGGGAGTTGGGATGATGATGTGATCTGAATCTGAATATTTAGATATAGCTTAGGTTTACACGATATATAGACCACCCTTTAAAATCTTACACAAAAGACCACACGGCTAGGGCTATAGTAGGCAACAAACGTGCATGTTTATCTACCTATGTGCAATGTTAACAACTTGCATGAAAAGTGCATCTCGAAAAATCCAAAATGCATTGAAAGAGGAAATGCATTTCCCAGATGTTGCTCTAACTCTTCCTGAGCAAAGAAGGGTAAAACAGGATCTACAAGGTGATGATGATGATGACGGGCTTGGTATCCGAATCCCTCACTCCCTCGATCTCATTCATTTCATTCATGATTCACAACATCAAATCCTAATGCAATGTAATAACGGAGGTGGAGGGAGGAAGTCAGAAATTTTCTTGACTCGTGATCACGTTAAGTATTACTACGATTTGGAATAAACGGAGAAAATTTCTCGAGCTGGGAATGAGGTGGTGGAAGTGGTGATGGGGATGCGATGATTACGTATAATATTTGCTTGAAAAGCCTGCATATTTATTACTCGGTGCAGTTCTTTCCATCTTCATCATTTCTATCCGTCTCAATACAATTCAGCTGCCACTCCTGCAGTCCGTCCCTCCCTCCCCTCTCTTTAATGTAGACACGTTTCACGCTTTAGCTTTATTTCAGTCATTTTGTCCTACTCCATCAAGCAGTTTGGAAATGGGAGTGGAGGAAGTGGAAGTCAATGATGATTCCATCCATCTATCCACTTGTCTAAATATATTAGTCTACTTAAGCTCTTTATGGGAGTACGCATCTTGGAAGATGAATGAATGAATCACGTCGTCATTTCTTTTTGCTCCTTCAAGAAAATGTATTGGAGGAGGCTGGTGCTCAATTTAAATCTTGCAAGTTGAGATGAAGCGCAGCGAGAAAAGAAAATGGGGAAATCGGCTTCCAGTTTTCGGCATAATTTTTCTTTCTTCCTGTCGCCTTCTCTCTTTTTTTCGTTCTAAGATTACACTTCAATCCTATGCATGAATGCAACTGCATAAACCTTGAATTTGCTTGACTGGAGTGGGAAAGAGAGAAGATGAATCTCTTTTACAATTCAACCCGTTGGGTTTTTTTCGTGAATTCTTTTCCCTGGTAATCGTATCATCATCATCATCACTATCACCATCCACATCATCATAATTTACATACCATAAAATGAGGTTTTTTTAGCCGAATTCTTGAAGCTAATACGAGCTGAAAGTGGAATCTTTAAAAGATCTTAATGGACTCCACACTTGGCTCTTGTATCATGTATCAAGAAGGTTTCTTGCAACAGCATAAATATGGGAGATGATCAGGATGAAACATGAGAGCTTACATGTTTCACCAAAACCTAAGAACATGAAATAATTTAAAGAGTGTTTGTAAAATCAGTAAGGAAAAAATATTGTAAATGTGAAATGAAGCGAAACAAAACGAAATCGTTGAAAATAGAGATGGGAAGCATTACCCGGTGTCTTAATAACTTATCTTCATACGGTGTAAAATACATGATTGTATTTTACATACGACAAGTACAGAAAAGAAGTTGTTTTTATGAACTACTCAAGCGAGAAGTTTTAAAAAAAAAGTAGAAATACCTTTAAAAACGATTAGAGAAATCCTGAAATGTCGTGTTTTTTCGTTTGACATGATACGAAAAGTCATAAAAATAAATATAATTAAAAGGTTTAGGTATGCTATCAATTACAATCATAAGATTTAAGTTAAAAATTAGAAGAGATTCATGACGATTGATGCAAGTCGATTCAGTGTAATAGCGCGATACATAAAATTTATTTGTGTAAGCTAGGCCATAGTTAAGATGAAAACGGGAGAGTAGCGTTGGGTGGATGGACATAAGATAAACTTTATTGCTTTCTGCTTTCCCTTCCTTCCCCTGCTGCTAAGAACTTGCTCCCCATTAAACCATCAAAGTTCACCATTTTTATTTCCGAGGAATAAGCCTCCAGCTTAACTTTGAAGAGGGAAACACAAGGAGTGAAGTCGATGTGTTGGATGGATGGATGGATGGACAGCGAATTTATTTCTATTCCCCTCGAATTTTTCTATTTGGTCAGCTTTCTTTTTCCAATTTATATCATTATCACTGTCCTGCCTGGGAAATGGAAAGCTTGTGAGGATTACAGTTATCTATCAATAACATTTGATGGACCAGTTGTGTATTTGTAAACTTAATCGAAAAAGTGCACTTCCACCGGAGCAGAAGGGAAAGTGAAAATCATGAGGGGAAAGTGTTTATTTCCCTATTGATTGAGCACCTACTCCATGGCCAAGCCTTGAACTTGACTGATAGGACAATCATCATCATCAACGTGATTATCGACATCAATCCAAGTTTACCTTGTGCGTGGTGATGCTACGCTCGTTTAAGAGTTATTACACGGCTCGTGCGTTTGCTGTGGGCAAACGAAGGAAAAAAAAGGTGTTGGATCAATTCGATATCTTTTTTTTCCCAAAAAAGTTGCAAACGAGTGGTGGTGAGCGAGCAGTTTTATCTAGATAGTATGATGATGTCGATGACTGAACGAGCCATGAACTTTGACTGTGAAGCAGACACGTCCAAACTTCCAACTTTCTTTTCGTGGCAAGGGTCGAGCTTAATATTATCTTTTTTAATAGGAAATGGTTGGGTATATATTTTAGTAGGGAATAACACTGGAAGCCACATGGAAAGAGTGAAATTTTGTGAAAGTCTTCCTGTGTTTCAGGATTTATTGATCCGGTTTTGCGTGGGTGGTTAGTCGGATGGAAAGATAGATATATGACCTGCTATATATTTAAATTAGAGTGATAAATATTTTATATTAAAATGAGCAGCCACTCACTTATCATCAGTTTGGAGTGGATCGGCTAATCTCAAGCTCTGAATAGCCCAGGGGATAATATAACATCCAGATCAAAAACTGTCCTTGTCAGTTTAATACTTGAGCCAGTTCGTTATTATCAGTTTCGCTGAAATTCTCCACTGATGCTCAACGTTTTATTTATTAAAATCCAGGGAATTTGAAATACACCGTAGATAGTATATCGAAGTAATAACATGATATTGATATATAGTATATGAAATGGTTATGAACTATTCAATCATAGCAGCTTGCGAAATCTGCTCATCTCCTTGGAAGAATGGGTTTGAGACTAACAAAACTATTCACGCTTTGCTTGGCCCGATCCTTCAATCGATTGAGCATTATTTGAATCCTTTAGCATGTTATGGAGTTGCACGGGCTTCTCCTTTTAGAACTCTACCCTGGAGATATTTTCCTTACTGGAAAATAAGTGGAAATTTTTTTAACTCTAACTGGGAAGAAATATTTTTGTTCTGGAGATGTGAATCGAAATATACGTATTGGAATTGGGGAATATGAAGAAAAAACACAATGTCTTCTGGAGTTTTATAACACTACCATTTTAAAAACTCCAACCTTTGGTTTCCATCTAGTTCTAGAATTGAATCGACGATATCACAACAAAAACCTTTCTGAACGTTTTTGGACTGAGCACTGCTGGGAGATGCTCCAAGGTGTTTCACTCCAAACTGTAAATATTGAAAAGTTTCTGGTTGGCAAGATTCAACTCAATTCCTTGGCGAATCTATCCCCTGGAAGGGAACTAACAAAATTCAAGCATGGATTGGGATAAGACTGACAACAGAAGAGGAAGAAATCCTTCATAATATTCCTCCCTTGTGTCCTCCTTCCATCCACCCACACACCAGCAGCGACCGACCCCGACCTAACAAGACAGACATATAAGACACAATATGCCATGTTGTTGGATCCCAGATGAGATCAGATACTACCTTTTCAAATGAAACACAATTACAGTCGTTTTTATCATTTTATTCTTTTTTTCAAAATTCAAACAACTCGGCTGGAAGAGCTAACTCGATTCATATCTTTCTCTTTTAGTCTTGCTTTGAAAAAGGACTTATTATTTTTCCAGTGTTCTGAGTATATCATATTTATTATGGAATGTAGGATGGAGCCATGAGCTTCTGCTCCCCTTGTGTATCCACGTGAATGACTTCTGTTTACAGATATCTTGAAGATAATGAGGAAATGTAAGAAAATGAGATGATACAATCTTCATCATCATGCACACAAGACATGTACATACCTTCCCATGGCTTTACCTATGTAATGGGGAAAATATAATATTTGATGTTATCTGATATGATAAGGAAAAGAAGCTTCAAGAGAAACCTTAACATTCAACCAACTATAAATGTTCTGTGATGATGATCATGGTGAGCATGTTCACATCCTCATAAACTGTGTTTGATGTGATGTGCACACAAGAAAGGAACAAGCAGGTTTCCTAATGACGACACAACGGAATAGAAAGAAGAAAGGAGGAAAATTGTGTATTTTTCTTGTAATAAAAAGGAAGAAAAAAATGAAATCAACTTGTTTCTTCCCCCCTCACTCTCACCAAAGTCACAATATTACAAGCAACGGAGTTAGGTATGCATGTTTGTAAGAGGTGGAGGGGAGGAGAAAGGAGGGTGGGTGAATACATCGTACAAAGTAGAAGAAAGTTTTTCCCGACTTTCTTCTTCGATTTTCTTCCTTTGCTTGGGAACCTCTTGAAGGAAAACCTGACAAAATAAAAGAAAAAGTTCGTTTGCTTCAGATTATTCCTTGTTACACTGTTCACCATTCATTCCTCAGTTAAATTCGTCAGTGCGGCAGCGGCAATGCATTTCCTCTTCCCCTTTCCTGTGTGCTCTCTTACCCTTCCTTGTTCTTAGTTAGTTTCTTATTATTATTGTTATTGTTATAAAGGATGTATGTAGAATTATGTATTATTATACCTATGCACAGCAATCATAGTATCATGCATTCAGGTTCTTCCAGAATACCAAGAAGAATGAGAAAGAACCCGTGAAAATAATATGAATATTTTCAAGCTATAATTTCGTCTTGTCTTTTTTATTATTATTTGCATAAGGAATGGGAAGGAAGGGGAGCGAGGGGAGGGAAGAAAAAATGTTTTAAGAGACAGGTTAAGCATATTTTTCTTCCTTCTTAGGGCTGACTGATGACGAGAAAAAGAAGATAAAAACGGAAATGTGGAATCCTCCTGAGAGATCAGTGTAATTAGATGTGCGTCTTCTTATGAATAAATATTCTGCTGCATAGCTGTAACTTCAAAATGTGCATCTTTGAAAAAGGGAAAAATGAAAGAAACTGCACATTTTCACGCTTTCAAGTTTAGCGGTAAAAAATAAACCAAACAAGAGAAAAGCCGAAAAAGAAGTGGGAGCAAAAATAGGCTTATTTGACTTTCAAGTTGGAGTGAAGCTTCTTTCTTGGAATAGTTTTCAATTTGTAGTTTGCATTTCTCGGACCGTTTTCATACCATACCGTGCCGTCAAAGACGACGCAAAAGAGCAATTAACTAAATATTAAATGGGAAAGGCTGATTGTGATTACTTTCCCTCGTGCCATAACCAACATGACTATAATTATAATTAGGAGAGACCACACCGTGTATATAACTGGATTGGAATGATGGCACGTGCCGGTGAAATAATGTGAAATGTGAGCAGACGTCAGTCATTAATATCCCCATAAAAGCAAACAGTCTAAATTAATGGAGCACAGAGGACAAATGGAACAAGTCACAGAGGAAACGACACGACTATGGCTATTTCAATGTGAACAGTCCAACCATTGCCATTTCATGAATGGATCCATGAAAGTTTCCTTTTCATTTTTTTCCAACGGATGAGGAATAAGGAAAACGGAATGTCCTAATTCAGGAAGTGATTGAATAAAATGGTTTGGTAAATACTAGACGGGAAGGGAAGAATCCTGTCCTACACTCGTCAAGGAAGACCACTTAAGAGGAAAATGATAGGAATGAATGCGATCTTAATATAAAAAATCTCATTAGTTTAGACCTTTTCTCCTTCTTGATTTTTGTGGGGGGAGGTTTGGAAATGAATATGGTATGGTTGTTTCGTTATCATCTCGTGGAAATATGAAATGCTTATATTTTTCCCGGAGAAAACCAAGCAACCATAACACTCCACTACTGTAAGCAGTATGATAAGTTTCTACTTGGGAGGGAGCTCCTACTCCTCCTTCACTCTCTGAGAGTCTTGATATGTTTTGCTTTTCCTGTGATGGATTTCCCTGCTCCTATTATAAGTCAACCAACTGAGATGGATTTATCATCTCTTGATCATTTCCGCATCAGTGTTTTGTTTGCTTTGGTTTGTTTTTTTCTGAAGAGGTCTTCCTTTCCCTTCACTCATGCTTTGAGACTGTTGATGCTATTGAGATTTGGTTGGTCTGTTGGCGGATGGGGATGGGAGAGCCATATTATTTCCTTAGTTTCAAATTCCTTGGGATCTTTAGGCAGTGCCCGCAGTGGTGGTTGCTTTTTGCATTAGCATTGCACTGGAAACTGATCATAATCATAATTGTGCAAAGCCTTTGATGGTTCCCTTCAAGGAGCATGAAGGCTCCGGGAAATATCATCAGCCGTATGAATGGGCGGTGCAGCGGAATGATCAAAAACGAACTTGCTCTACTTAAAAGTAAACACGAATGAAATGAAAATATGAAACTGAGAAAATGGCGATCCAATAAAGTAAATGGATATTATGTTTTAACAACATGATATCATGATCGGAAAGGAGAAAGCAGTCAGTTTGGTCTTCATTACATATGGGATATTGGAAAGTAGAAATCAAAGGGCTTTCTAGGAAGAGTGAATTGATACTTTCAGCAAAATAGAATTCTCTTTCAAACAAAACGGAGATTCAAATTCTCCATTCATCAGCAACTTAATCAGTCAGCGAAAACATGGGAAATGAATCATACTTACGATAAGTGAATACCGTCAGGGATTCGATTCATTTGTTAATTAAATTGAGGTAGAGCTAGAAGCTTTGTAGACTTATCAGCACCAGAGCAGTCAAATTATCAATGGTTGCGTTGTGAATTGAGATTGGGAAGTGCTTGGAAAAGTGAAAGGTACATATACCCGCAACTTGTGGCTTGTAAAGCCTTCAGTTTTGAAGGATTATGTTTCATGGAGTGAACACCAGGGCTTGTAAATAAATAGCTAACTGTTGAGTTTTAATAAAAGATTTTGTCGATTTAATTGCAAGTTATAATTCTATTGCATGCTCACCAGGTTGTTTACATCAATGTTATCCTTTGGAATGAAAGTACGATTTGTTTTTTTCATGTGGAAAGGAACGTGCAATTAGGCTGCTTCAACCTTGCGTAATACTATTTCAATATGCCTCCTAATAAACAATCATTCATTCATTCAATAATCCTACCACTACTGGTAGAATGTATTTGGAAATTAGCAATAGTGAGATTAAACTCTTGTCCGATTTGTTTTCATTTTAATTCAAATTTCGAATCAAAATGTCTGGTCGAGTGAAAAGAAGACTTCGAAGGGTTTCACAGTGTATGGGATGTTTCGTCTTGAGTTGTTAGTTTATACGTTCAAAATATTAAATATATCAGCAATTAGAGTAGTCCGTAGGCAGGTCTAAACGATGTTTTCGTTTTCAGTCGTGTGGTATATCATCGTTTGAAAATTAATTCAACCCAGGCTTTTCACTCAATTGCACAAAACCGAAAAAAATGGAAAAAGATTTATGCATTGTTAGTTTTGATTTAGAGAAAAGAATGAAGCATGCACATCAAAATAAAGTCGCATGAGGTAGCGGACTGGTTGCTACAACAAAAAAATCCGGAGCAGCTGCAACTGCCACCAACCGACCCCTACCATATCTACTTATCTGTCGACGAGTTATGCTTACCTGGATGATTTAGATAATTCAATGAACGAAAATCAAAGAGAGGGATAAATGGAAAGGTATAAGGGTGGGGATATATACATCTTTATGACAGTTATACAAATGGACAGATGGCTACACATTAACATTTTCTAAAGACTCTAGAATGCATTGAAATAGTTTGTGTGTTGAAACAGACGGAATCAAACTTTTATGACCCTTTTGACATAGTTCTATGTAGCTTTCAATTAAATCCAAAAACTAAGTTTACTCGACGACGACGAGCTCATCAGAATTTTTAAGCACACACACGTGCCTCACAAAAGTTAGTGTTGAAACCAACCGTATGGACTAACTTCAGGGGAAAATATCAAAAGAAAGACGGTATTTTCAGGCTAAAATATTTATTAAGAAATATCACTTTACGTAATTTAATTTGGTCTGAAAAGTAAACCAGTCCCTTGCTTTATGACATGATTTAGCATTACCAGTAACAAAAA
Source organism: Lepidocyrtus violaceus (assembly GCA_034696905.1). Lineage (NCBI taxonomy): Eukaryota > Metazoa > Arthropoda > Collembola > Entomobryomorpha > Entomobryidae > Lepidocyrtus > Lepidocyrtus violaceus. The sequence continues at coordinate 10,642 of JAQGAI010002335.1, forward strand.
TCCATCATTAACGGTCACTCATGCTACATAGTATATCATTGTCACTAACGTAAGCCACCGTATGCTACTTAAGTTGAACTCCAGAACTACACCAAACCCCACGTATGCGCTACCAAACAAAATAGAAGTAAAGCAATCCGACTGCGAAAAGAAGCGGAAGGAAGGAAACCCCAACTGCAAACGGGAAAAAGGATATTCTGAAATGAGTTTCCAGACAAGGAAGAAAAGCACAGTGGATGAAGGCATTGCCCAGAGAATACAAGGTAAAAAGTCATACAAGGATGGATGTAACTCAAATTAAGAAAAATATCGTCAGAGCAAAAGCATCATTATCATTATCCTCCTCCTTCTCATGGATGCAGACTTACGTTATTCGCACCGACAGGATGATGCCCAATGTCTACTCAACATATTATTATCATTTTTGTAAGGACACGTACTTTCATTATATATCACGTTTAATGCGTATAGCTTGCGTGGAGAGACGGCATCCATTACATAATGTCTCTCGTCCCACCAACTGTGCTTTCTTTTTTAGAAATGAAGAACTTATTCGGTTTCTTTCTTTCATTTCTTTGATTGAGATAGGGAAGGAATAAGAAATTTCGATAGACACAGTTGATCGTTCCAGTGAAGTAATAGGAGTCGTACTCATTCATAGTCAATCTGCTGCAGACGGCTGGTAACAACATTTATGCTTTTTTTGCATTAGACTTTGGACTATCTGAGTGTTTCGTCATTACTACAACATTCTATTCTATCCATTACAATGTGTATTTGAATTTGTGGAAAACAGAATCATTTGGCTATTTTGTATGTGAATCCCCTCTAACATTCGTTTTGAAATGAGGAAGAGGAACGAGAGGAGAGTACATACACGAGAGAAAAGTAAATATCTCCAAATTAATGGGATTTGAAAGCTATTAAGTTAGAACTGAAGGTGATGGTGATGAAACTAAAGTAAAGAGAGGAAGAAAATCTCTTAACTTTTATATGTTTCACCAGTTTTTTTTAAACTTGCACAATTGCATTACATGACTTCCCATGCACTATCGATGGAAAAAAAATTTGCCACAGCTCATATGCAGCGTCAATAAAACGTGAAAGAGTGGGAAGGAGAAGGAGTAAAAACTGTGAGAAAAGGTTGTTCTCCTTAATAAATATTTGTAGTGGAAGAGTAAATGAAGCTTGTTGGAGTTTTTCTCATCCTCAATCTTATCGTTAGTTGAGCGTTACTTGAAATCTCAAAATGAAATGAGTCGTACATTGAGTTCTAAAGAAGAGTTACAAGATCTTGGAAAATCTTTTTTTTTTGACACTCTGTACATTTAAAAAAATGCAATCAAGTGACGTGACAAGCAGAAGAGGTAAGAAAAAAGTGAGGAATTAAGTTTGTGGCATGAGATGGCAGTGATTGAAAAGTCATTTATTCCAAGAGAACGCCAACAGCGTAGAATATAAAGAAGGAATGGGAAACGGAAGTAAGTCAGCTTAAAATCTTACTCTCCGTCCGAATCCACTCGACGCATTTTCAACACATTCCAGTTTAAAACGACTATACTCCTTCCACATTAACAACGAAACGAGCAGTTGAAGAAATGAAGATGCTTAGGAAATATCACGATAGCTGTACTGTTGTTAAGGAAGGTTTGTGAAAAGTTATATTCGTCAACAAAGGAAACTGATTTCGAAATAAGTACATCCCTGTTTACGCCAATGTAAATCGAAGTATTTTTTTCACAAAGCTCGTCCGAAATTTTTAAGCTGCAGATTTAGCTATTGCGACTACCTATCTAGTGTACTTATCTTGGGAAATATCATGAATTTTTATTAGCTTGTCAGGGGAATCCATCCACTCGGTTGACATGAG
>JAQGAI010002336.1:0-12511 GCA_034696905.1 Lepidocyrtus violaceus
TATGTCAAATTATGTCAAATTATGTCAAATTATGTCAAATTATGTCAAATTATGTCAAATTATGTCAAATTATGTCAAGTTATGTCAAATTATGTCAAATTATGTCAAATTATGTCAAATTATGTCAAATTATGTCAAATTATGTCAAACTGGCCACCATCCCTAGCCACAATCCCTGGTCACAATCCTAATCCATGGACACAATCCCTGGGCACAATCTCTGGCATCAAAACGTGGTCACAATCCCCGGCTACAATCCTAATCCCTGGACACAATTCGTGGCCTTAAAACCTAGCCACAATCCCTGGTCACAATCCCTGGCCTCAAAACCTGGCCACAAACCCTGGCCTCAAAACCTGGCCACAATCCCTGGTCACAATCTTAATCCCCGACCACAATCCCTGGCAATAATCCCTGGTCACGATCCCTGGCCTAAAAACCAGCTCAACCCACTCACTCATCCTCAGCTCTGTCGTCAGTTTAAATTTAAAGAAAAACACGAAAACAAAGATTAAATGTTTATCGTGCCATAGTCATGATGATTGTCACGTTCACTCCAATCCAAGCATATAAACTCCTACCAGTCCTACCCAAGCAGAATCATCAATTAAACCCTGATCTCGAATGGTAAGTGACAAAGCGTCAGCAGCAAAACTCATGGCCGTTATATCATCCTCACAAAACCAAGGAATTTTAACAGTGGAAACTCCCAATATTTTCTAACGATAAGTGACCGATTGGTTTTAAAACGGTTACATAATAGTTAGTTTAATTGCTAAAATTACCCATAATGATGATGGTGGTAACGGAGGAGCAAGGACAAGGAGAGATTGTTGGGGGAGGTCATCGTCTCGAATTGATCAAGATTGCCCCAATAACTTTTACTTAACTACATACAACAACGCAAGGAACTGCCCACAAACAACAAACACAAAACTGAAACCCTGCTAAACTAGCTACTAGAAAACGATTATTTAAAAAATCCTAGTGTCCACATTTATCACAGAAGAAAGCATGGGTTATTTTGCAAGTCCATTCTCTGGATAACGGTGAGGGTGGCCCTCGCCCCACTTCCGCTTTTCACTGGACAGCAACAACACCGAAATCGGCACATGATATTATGATAAATCAATTGCCTAAAAAACTTTCTAATTAAACGGGAATCACTGGTACAATATGTTCAGTCTAGCCTCAACACAGTTTATTCAGTTTCCTACTGTAATCTTAAACTGGCCAAGAAGAAATACGATTGCTCACATGAAATACTTTACATGAAACTCTCTTTTCTTCCAGCAATCCAGATTCTAATTGTGCCCTGTTGCTGTCAACTGCATCCATATATGTATTACCTATTATTTTATACCCTGACATTCGTTTGCAGCAGAAAGACGAGAGGAAAGCCCCAAATTACTACAGTACCGAGTGCTTTCATAAATCAAGAAATTTTGTACAAGGAGCAAAACCAAAAAAGGTTACGTGACAGATTACCAATGACCATATTACTGGATTGGTGTTTTGTATCTTACGTAGACACTGATATGATAATACTCTTAACTGAAAAAAATATTTATTTAAGCTCCAAAATCAGAATAACAGAATATCATCAGTATGTATAAATGCCTTCCTATTCTTTGAGGCCTTACTATTTGGAGAAAGGTTGGTTGCACTCTCATATGTCATGGCACTTCTCAAATTAAATGGTGGTGTGGCAAACCAATCTCTAGGCATGTTATCATCAACATATCAATTCAAAATAGTGCAGTGGGCAAATATTAAACACCAAAGTACATAAAGTATTCTTAGTTGGTTTAGCTTTAGATGTGTGTGCTTTGAAGAAAAAGTTAACAAAAGGAAAAAGACGTCTGACCGGAGGAGAGCAGTGATTATAGTTTGACTGCCTCTGCATTATATATGCTGCTATAAACCACGCCATATTTAAAACACTGGCTTTTGTCACCCAATTACAACTCAACCAAATTGTCATGCGCGTTTAAAAAAAGTGTCCTGGTGTTAGACCATAAGAATTCAACTAGTCGGAACTTGGAAGGAAAGCAAAATTAGTTGTCTCTTAAATTCTTGTTTTTAAATGAATGTAGAGTTTTTACCCCTTCATGTCAAAGGCCCTCCCGACGAGGTTCCTTAAAATGTCAAAGCTAGTCAGTTGAGGGTCCACAGAGAATCTTCGCTGCTGGCCTTGTCCATCATCCAAGCTATGCTGTAAATTAAATGATGTTTTTTTAAAGTAAATAAAACATTTAAAAAAGACACACGGATGGATTTTATACATAAACATTTGTTCGGCATTTCATTTGCATAGCAAGTTCCATTAATTGAGCAAACCAACCTGAGCAATTATCCTTATAGCATCCTGCTGGTAAGGATAATTGGAGTATTGAGACTGGATCGATGATGATCGGCTGGAGACGGACATTTTGCTGCTTCTAACAGAGTCGGCCCCAGAAACAAGTTTATCTATTGTTAAATATGGAAAACGGGAAACGGTGTGACTGCCTGTTGCGATTGATTGTTGGCGTTATAACTCCAATATAGTCAATTGCTAAGGAAGTATCCATCCATTCCACTTCAGGAATTCCCCTAGAATTATTATTGTTATCAGAAACGTTAATTAAATGTACACATTGGAATTTCATGTATGTTGCGTATAAGGAAATATTCTTGATTTTGAATGGAGCACTAATATCCTGTATCAGTGCGGTTACTATGAAGTATCTGAAGGAAATACATCGACATACTTACCAAATTAATATATAGCTTTAGCCCCTCGACTGGCTAATTGTAAGGAAACAAAGGGTTCTCCTTATCCTGTTGCTGGGTAGGTCCACCAAAACTAGTAAACTATCATTATTTTTTAACACTCACTTCAACTTTACTGCTGAGCTACCCAAAATCTCACTTCTTCGTAAAAGGACAGAAAGAAACCAATAATCTTATCGCCAAACACAGTTTATCCATCAGCTTAGAATTTTATCAATCCTCCTATCCTTCACAATATTCCTTGCTTACGATGTTATACTTAAATCTGAACACAATCCTTTTTTCATTGATGAGGAACAATTAATTATCTATGAAAACTTCTCAGAGTAGGTAAGTACTCAAAAGGTTCATGTCATCGTTTGCACATCGACGAGATATAAATAGGTTCAGAGGTACATTCAGATTTTAAGGATTTACAAATAAAGAGGAATTTTAAGCTGGTCTTTTGTAACTTTCCGTATTATGTTGGAACTTCATAAATCGCTAACTAAAACTAAAAGTGTTCTTGGAATATAATGAATTGAACACTTTTTTTAATTTCTGAAGTAGCTATTCATGTGACGATATCCGACGAAGACATGGATATTGTTGGAGGTTGGTTTGGCCGAACAAAACCGCTTCGAAATTTATTGACTAGTTATATTTGACCAACACTGATACAAGCAAAAAAAGGCGCTCCACAGCATATCCACGCTCCGCGTCAAACCCACATTTTTGGTGCCAATTGGCGATGACGATATTAAAGTGGATTACAGCCTAACGGTTTGTTAACATCATCGTCACATCACATCCTTTACACGAGGGAGAAAGAAGTCAATGATCCCGGATCCAGACATCCGAACTTTTCTTTATCCTACAACAGAGACCAGACAAATTTATTAACATGAGTCTATTTAGTATAGTCATTTTTAATTTTTAAATAGACAATTCAATTCTCGCAATTACAATAAAGCAGAATTAAAAATAAATGCCAATATATGATTGTTTCATAGCAGATTACACCAATCAAAGCTATGCTAATCTGATTGAACGAAATAATTGCCTGATCGTGAAAATAATCCTAACGCTAACGCTAGCAAACACTTGACATGGCAGGATGGATAGTATCTGCGTATTAATTACGTGCTTGAGTTCCCTCATTGAATTGATGGTACATAATAATGATGGCACAGAATATTATTTAATATTCATCCACACCAATAAAATATGGAGCTTCCTCCTATCAAAATAAAAATTCAGTACAGCAGAATTGTAATAAAACCCAACTGTACACATTCTGTAGAGCTCGCTAATGAGTGATTGCCATATTCAGATAATAAATTCATCAATAATGCAGCCAGTAGCAGCCCACACTCTGTCAACAATTGGATTTGACGTCTACTTTTTTAGCACAATTTCTTCCTGTTTAAACTAGCCAACCATTAATCACACCGCTACTGACTGATTCAAGGCCAGTTACGTATATTCATAGGAATGGAGTAAAAATTAATACCGTTTTTGGATCTCTGCACGTTTAAATCAGTTTGTTTTATTCTAATGATATATTGGATTAAAATATACTCAAAAGTTAAAACTGTTTTAACACCACCACACAATATATAGCCTCATCAAAACTTCTACGAAAACCAATGCCAACTTTAACTTGGCCCTGACATGGTATGGTGTGGTTTTTACTGCAAACTCTTCACCAATCTAGGCAATTTTTTTGCCAAATTTGCTACGCGAATTTGGATTGCAAATTGCAATGTAATGAAAGATCGAAAAGGCAGAATGGCTCACATTCATTTTTTAATTAATCTCTGTTTTGATTGTGATGCTGTTGCTGCCAGGCTCGTAAAACGCCTTATAGCCATAGTTCTACAGTAAGTTAACCCGTAAGCTTACATTAGCAAAAACAAAAACTAGTAAATATCAATCCACATGAAACATAAATGAAGGTGACTGACCAACTTGTATGCATCATACCTAGATTGTTTAAGTATAATCAAATCAATCATGTTTTATATACCATTATCTTTCTGCTGTCTATTTTGTTTGATTTGTGGAAGCAAATAAACGCATCTGCAAAAACATGGCTACAAAGCTGGACTGACATTTACAATTTATGAAAATATACATAACTTGCAGTGCATTTCAATTTCAAATTAAATCTTAGGTTGGTATTAGCTTGTAATTAAAATTATACCTTATTTAATATCTGCCTATTTATATATTTTGCATGTTGCAAACTTTAAAAAATAAAGTAACGTTATTATTACCTGATATAAATCAATAAATGAAGTTAGCAAACTGGATTGGATTTTTATCTCCCTATTAATTTTTAGTAGAAAAAGTTAATAACAGTCTTCTTCTTTTCACTTCACTACCACCTGTGGAGATTACTATTTGTGAAATCCCACAACCTATTTTCCCAATATATCTATAAAATTGTATAGATGCAGTTACGAATAAACCTCTGGAATTTTTGCAATTCAGTTTTCAAAATCGATGTCCAAGTCCACTTCACAATGAGCCCACTCACACAGCCTACACGTCCGACTCCTCAGGTAAAAAAAAAGTTAATAGATCAGCAGCTCTATCGTCCTGTGAAGTCCTTTCTCTCACCTGCTTACAATCAAGCCTGTCTATTATTTTCAGCAAAGCAAACCCACACTAAAAAAAATGATCATACATAGAAAATGTGTGAAATCCTCACCTCTTGTCCTACCTAAGACAAGTAAACATACTGCAAAACATGAACTATCCGATATCCATATGTATGCATAATGCTAATACTAGGATCACATAACGAGAATGAATATGGATACGGACGGATCAGATCTGAGCTGAGCTAAAGACTAGAAAATATGGCATTGGTATAGGAATATGTATAAGCCATTCTACGCTTACTTTGTTTCAATAATGCAATATATGAGTAAAAAATATGGTTGATGTTCTATGGGATATTCCTATCGCATCACGAGAGATTTTTCTTTTGCTTGTTTTTTTTTGCCATTTGTCTAGTGCAATGCCCAATGCCCATGCAGCAGAAAAGTATTTTGTTTTCCTTTGCTTTTTGCGTGCACTTTCGGTACATATAATCCCATTCACAACTTTATCGATATTTGGCATTTGATGCTACGGCTGGCAAAAAATGACTTTCCCTTCCTCTTTGCTCTCTTTTTTTGCTTGTTTGTGCGAAAAAGCGTGTATGGCTGTTACAGTGCTGTTACAGATAGAATGAATGAAGTGATGATGATTAGTCCATTTCAGTGTGCGGTAAAAGGGAGAGTTAGCTTTCACTTTTATATCTCTAGCTCTTTATGTATATAGCATTGTGGCAGCAACTTTAGATATGATTACTGATTTGTTGGATGAAATAATCTGCTAATAATCGCAATTTCTCTCCGTTTCTACAAATTTTTATTTTATTTCACTTCCATACTATACACTGTCATAATTAATATAATGATGAGAATAATAAAACTGAATAAAAACTAAGCGTAGTTCAGAAATTTCAAGTCATCAAAAAACATGAATGTAAAGTTTACTAACCAACTTCACTTGGATTCAAAATCCGCCATGGATCCGCCATGTTCTATATAAATAGATGCTATAGTTTTATGGAATTCACAATAATGATTATTATGTCATTATGCGTGTCAATAATGCAAATTCTCCATCCCAATACGTTCATGTAAAATAACTAACAACAATCTATTCGACAACCAAGACCAACCCACTACCTTATCGAATATATCCCAATGGATTACGACACGATTAGACACCTACTATTTATAAGGTTCGAAAATCATGGCACTCTTCACACAAATCATTCAAGTCTTCATATTCGCACTCCTCCTACCACAAATATCATCGATGGATGATCGTAGTGTGGATGTCTGCAATGACATTTGCTTCCACAAGTGAGTACTTCCTCTTGTTTGAAACGTAAATAATTAATTAACTGACATATTTTATATAAAAATGAAATTTTTTACATACTTTAATTTTATTTTTTATGTTACTCTGTATAATCGGTGAAATGTTTACGAATAAATTACAATTAATTAACTGACAGTTTAAAAGCATTTATCAACTCTAGTTTATTACAGCCGGCCAAATGGAACAGCCACTGGATACCAAATCACATGCCAGGAAGCCACCGGCGGCGATTCCGATAAGATGCTTTCATGCGAGAACGATTGTAAACAGTGTCCTAACCAATGTTCCCACGGGTAATCGGGTAATCCATCCATGCATGAAATTGATATGATAAAATTGAATTTTTAGTTAGTTTAGTCTTGCTCATTCAAAATTGTCCGTTAACCGGTAGTCAGTATAACTGTCCCAGTGCTGGAAGGGGAGTCCTTGACCCGGATGCTGCTAAAAGGAAGGAACAAGAGGCGTCAGAAGTCAAAAGGCGGAGAGATAAGGAGGAACATTATACAGAGAGCAAGCGAAATAAAAATATTGCCTGGGCCATCCCGTTAGGAATTCTGATGTGCGGCTGTTGTGTGGGAGGATACGTCTGCGTCTGCATCACCTGCAATAGGCATAGGCATATGAGGGCTAAACAGCAAAAGCTAAAAGAATTACAGCTACAACAGCAACCGAGCGGAGCTACACAAATTTCCGACAGCCAACAACAAGCACAGGTCACTGAGTCGGTAGAGACGGTAACGGTAACCCAGAAAGCTTCCCAGCAAATTATATTGGCTGCCCCCCAGAAGGGTCAAGCCAAGACCCAAAATCAAGCTTCTAGTAGCTCGAACAACGAAAGCAAAGAGTCAAGTCAGTCAAGTGTGAGCACAACAAAGTCAACCCCAACTAAAAAAAGTGGCAAATCTAAAATGGCTGTTTAAACGAGCAACGGCCAACAGAGGAAATTTTTGTCAATTTAAGGAAGATGAACTTGAGTTGAGGCGATGTTTTCAGAACAAAGTATTATATCATAATAAAATTCCAGTAGACATTCCAACAAAACCAATTTAAATTAGTCCAACTCTACATAGTCGTTAGTGTTAGTTAGTCATTTCTTAAAAACTACTTGATTGCTTCTCATGAATGAGTCAACATACCTATTCATCATTTTGTCTTCTTCCCTCCACTGCGATTTGAATCTGGATGGTGGTTTCCGGTGTCGTGATACGCTCCAATCCTTCTCGTTGTTTCGTTCTATTTTTAAAGTCCACTCGTTTGTTTGACTGTTGACTCGACTGACAACAATCCAAAATCCTATTTATTCCAACAATAATTTTAAAAAAACGTATGGCAATCATTAAAAACTGATGGATCCTTTATGCATAAAAATTGCCGTAAATGTTGGTGGAACTGAACATTAACTATAGTTAGTTAAAATAACAGGGACTGGTCGGTCGGCGGTTCAAATAATCTTTCTAAAACGGTAAACTCATGAATTTTGAGAAGGAAGGCGAACAAGGATAAACGCACGAACAAAGGATGAGCTTCAGAAATCTGAACCAATATGGAATGAATGAATGCACTGGTATAGGATTCCGTTCGTATTATGCAGCTGGCTATATTATACATGGCTACACATGGCCATCTAGTTTGCATTTTCCAGCGTACTTTGACAAATGCACATGTTTTTGTTTTGATTTGTGTTGTGTTTGGTTGAATGTGCATTCTCTTTTCAAGAAAACGGCAGCTACATTAAATGCGACTGGTTTAAAAAATGTTAATTAGTGTTGTGTTAAAGCTGAATAAGAAGATCCTTAGTTTCAACCAGTAGTGCAGTGGGCAGCTGGATTTAATTAACTGCTAATGATGGAGGAGGAGCAAGAAACGGAAGAACTTGGAAGATCGAGTGAGGCCGGTACGTGAGCTAACTTTATTCAGTATATTTTTAATTTAATTTTTTAAGGACTGTTGATTGGTAAAGCTAAAGCTGATCTGTTTCAGATTAAATTTATCAAATAACTTTTGTGCTAAATCGTGGGAATTATTATTATTTTTGCTGTTTAGAGCTTCAGGAGGAAGCTATGATGCCATCCACTGCGGCCCTGGAACATCCGGAGTTGATGCCAACAACAAATTCACTTGAAGACCAAACTAATCGAAGCTTGATTGAAGAAAGGTCGGTGACGGAAGAAGCAGATAATGAGGGGAACCAGAGTATTGATGTCAATCTTGTGCAGGAGGATTCATCTGCACCAGATAGACAGGTCGACGAAGGACTGACAATGATGGAAGTTGAAAACAGTGATATGAACAGAGTGACTGAAAAGGCATTGGCAGTTGAATTGGAAGACAGTAAAGCTGTTGGTATTACAGCGATTATTGAAGCCTCCAATATCAATGGCTTGAAAGAGGCGAGTGAACAGGAGGGGGGTGGTACTGTTGGGTCGACGGAAATTGAAGATGTACCGGTGGCGGAAACGGAGCAACAGACTTCAGAGAAGAAGGCTGATGATAATTCGGATGCAATGGAGGAAGAGGATACTGGTGAGACAGTTGCCGCCACAGATAGCGGTTACTATTTCTGGCCGTACCAACTTCCTTCGGAATTTACTCCGAGATGTCTTATCACGTCTGCTGATTCCGAGTTTCACCAGCTCGATAAAGAAAAGAAGACGGCTAGATATGTGAAGGGCTGTAAATGGTAATGAAGACTTCCAAATTGAAAATCTCATTAGATTTGGACTGTCAAATGTCAATCTTTGAAATAATTTGAAAACTGTAAATAAATGGTAGTATTTTTCTCTATTGCTTGTAGGGCTCCTGACGGCAGTTGTCTTATTTCCTGCGCAGATGATGACAGCCTTCGGCTATTTAACTTTCCGACATGCTTTTCCTCAGTTACTGATTGGACTTCGGACGATCAACCGTCAGATCAAGTTGATAACCAGGAATGGCTTTCGGCTTTGAAAATCAAGGAGGGTGGATTGATTTACGATTATTGCTGGTATCCATTGATGTCCTCCATGGATCCAGTTAGTTCATGGTAAGTGTACAAATACGTTTCTGGTATGATATGTATTAGATAAAAGTATTGAAAAACCAATTCAATTTTCGATTTGGGAATGCGAGGCTAAAATAATGTAATTTTTGTATAATTACAGCTTTCTTAGCACTTCATCGGAAGCTCCTATTCATTTATGGGATGCTTTTTCTGGAAAGCTAAGAGCCACGTATACGCCTTACAATCAGTGAGTTTTTCTATTTTAAATTGAAAATGTGTTTATCGAATTACTTTTTAATGATTTTGTTTTTTTTGCTACACGATTTACCTTTGATTTTTGTTTCAGTCTCGACCAAGTGATCTCAGCATACAGTCTGGCGTTTGACCCCACCGGCCAAACTATATACAGCGGCTTTGAAAAATCAATTCGTGTGTTCAACATCACCAGACCTGGGCGAGAGTGCACCTTACGCCCGTTGAAGCAGCAGTTGTACGAGTTGAATCAATATGGAATTATTGCCAGCATTGCTGTGAACCCGTCGATGAGCTCATTCTATGCTGTGGGAAGTTTCGACAAGACTATTGGCCTCTATTATGAAGATGGCTCAGTAATTTGCCTCCTTCAAGGTCATGCCGGTGGTATCACAAATATGAAGTTCAGCAGCGATGGTCTTAAACTTTTTACTGGAGGACGAAGAGATTCAAGACTGATTTGTTGGGATATGAGAAAAATGGGAGAAGCTTATAAAATCTACGACCGAGTGGTTTCTACTCATCAAAGAATTTATTTTGATCTGGATCCAAGCAATCGTTATCTCGTTAGTGGAGGAACTGATGGGATTGTTAAAGTATGGGATTTGCTCAGCGAGGATTCAGAACCAGTCTGTACTTTCAGATGTAACAGTGACTGCGTCAATGGTGTTAGGTGAGTGAACAAAACAAGTCATTTGTATAATTGAATCGTTCTAAGCATACTGCATTAAAAAATTCTGCGTTATAACCAAATCCAACTTTTTGTTTTTTTAGCCTCAACCCGTACGTTCCTCTCCTGGCCACTTCCTCAGGTCAAAGACATTTCTTGGAAGTTGATGAGGACTCGGATGAGGATGAACTATTCACAAAATCTAAAGCCAGTCAAGAACGGTCATGCGATATCAAGTTATGGAAATTTACATAGTTTTAGTTGATCAGATCAGTATATTTCGTATTCCTTTTTTTATTTTAACGAAATAAACAAGAAGTCACTGCACTTAATTCTGTTGCTGTACAAAACATAACTTATCTGTGCCTGTGTATTTGAACGTTGCAATTTGCATAATTTAAAATGAGATTATACCCCACATGGGAATGGGAATATCATCGTAAACAACTTGGTGCTCTGTGTTGAAGGTAGTGGCAATTGGATTCAAATTCATTAAATTAGAAGATATTCATAAACTCGCTGTGAGTTTTACCCTTCTCCGTCTCTAATCCTCTCCTTGATAACATCCTTAATTCTCGATTTTTCGTAGACGAGTCGGCGATACACATCCGCCAAAACAGGTAACGGGGCTGCAAAATAGACATCATCTAAACCTCCAGAAACGTAGCTCATCCTTTCCCTACCGCCTCCAACTGCACCTCCGCCACTTCCTGTGGTTCCTAAGCCGCCCATGCCTAGTGCACTGCTAACATAATCACGACTATTCCATTGTCCATTTCTAAAATAATCTCGAGCAACAGGGTCCCAATAATAAAATCTCTCAAGCGCTGCCGCCTGCTTCCTCTTTTCTATCTCTTCCAAGCGCTTTTTCTCCATTGCCTCCTCTAGCTCAGCGATGCGTTTGGCTGCTGCAATTTGCCGTTTTCTCAACTCCTCCTCACGCTTTCTCTCTTCAGCCTCTTGAATCTCTTCTAATTTCCGGGCGATCGCTTGTTGTCGCTTTATGGTTTCCTCTTGCTGCAATTTGCATTACAGTTATTACATTAATCATTTTCACTAAACTAGATAATTAACATTTTCAGTGAAATTTACATACGATCAGTTCGCGCTGTCGTATTTCATCCAGATATTCACGTTTCAGTTTTTCCCGATCTGATTCGATTTTTCGGATAAGTCTTTGCTCCTCCAGGGATTCTCTCTCTTTCCGCTTTCTCTCAGCCTCCCTTTTCTCTTGGATCTGTTTTTCCAGCTCCGCTCGATAATAAGCGTTCCGTTTGCGGATGTCTGGAAGTTGGTCTGCTGTTTGGGAAACGTGGAATCTGTATTGGTTTGGATCTGTTTGCAGAGCACACACAATTTTATTCTGCAATTAGTTCATCTCTCAAAACACAATGTTATGCAAAAAAAAAAATTTGTACCCCATATTTTGTTTTTACATACCTGAGTCGGGTCTTGCTTCATCCACAGCTTTCTCCATGATTTTTTGGAAGATCCCATCCGCAGTCAACGCCATTCTAGAAATTGACTACACGTCTGCTTACGCGCTGGAATCCCACATCACTTATTACTCCTCTTACAAAACTTTCTTAATTAAAGTCGAACACCATTCTCATACTTTCATTTCCCACTTTTACCCAGAAGAAAGCCCTGCTGCTTTACGCTTCGGGGGATTCAAACGCGCAAAAAATCTATAAACTACAACCCAACTATTTGACTTCCTCCCAACTACCTGTACGTATTAAAATTTTCTCGTCACGAACGGAAATATAATTTACGAAATGAAATACAAATATATACATATATAAATTATATTTTACACTGCGCTGTCGACATTTATTATCTTGCAGCGTAGCTTTGCAAGATATTAAGAATGTCTGGTCCGTCTGTCTGTCCGTCCGTCCGTCTGTCCG